>JAWPHD010001894.1:0-288441 GCA_037043455.1 Cyrtodaria siliqua
GAGAAGGCAGTGTTTATTTTACACATGATCATAAATTCATTTTAAAAGTCGAAGGGGATATCATTTGGTTTGACTTCTGGTTCTTCGGTATTTTAAAAAGCGGTGCTTTTAGAAATCACCAATAACAAAACTGTGAAAGATGTTGATAGAAAACGTGTTGCGCATTAATTATAAAAGTGTATTTCAATATGAAATATTTCTTCCAAAAGAAGACATTGATTTACACATATCTAATATGTTTTACTGCTTTAATATAAGAATTAAGATATCTCAGATGCCATCATTTATAAAACAAGTCAGTAACATTACAATTTATAAGTAAATACATAACTTGCACTTAGTAGCCTTAATTTTTGTGTGGCAGCGTACATGTTATACAAACGGATAGTGAGTCAGATTCGTGCAAGTGTTAACAAACTATGCGTTGTTGAATGCAAGATTTATTTGTTTGATTTTGTATCTGTCCTGAAATAAACAGTTGCATTGATTAAAAATACCTTCAGCAGCTCTAAAGGTTTGACAAAGTTTGCTTTCACTCACTGGGAACATTTAGTTAGTATACGTATATGTAAATATTCTTTACAGTAGCCCATTGTCATAACGAGTGAATATTACTATGTTTGTTGTTTTTCAGCAGTCCGGCTTGCACGTGTGTTAAAGGTCGGTACAAATTGGTCATATGAAGTCGTTCTCTCCAGCGTAGTCTGCGTCAGCAGTGGAATTTCTGGCCTCTGCCTTCGGTATGTTTTAAGTTGTTTGGTGTTGATGGTTATATTGGTATATATACGTTTTGCATTGTTTTACTGTAACTTTGTGCATTTATGAGGCCCTTCGGTAATAAGAGCAATAAGTTTGCTCAATGTACATACTTGGAAGCAATTAGTGTGTCACGTTAGAGGTGAAACTGCTACACATATGGACCACTTGATGAAGTGGTACTTTGCTTTCTGCACTTCATGTGGTTACAATGTTTGCATTTATACATAGCCCTTTATCAAACTCGAAGTACATTCTGATTACCACAATGTTGACATGGCCTTACCATCATGTACAGGGCCTTACTATATCTATCCCCATGCTTGACATACTCATCATGGCGACATCACCTTCATCATACCCAAATGTACAGGTGCGGCACACTCTGAAGGTGACATTATGGGTAAAAATATTACTTGATATTTGGTAGAAACAACGTTGGCTACATACTAGGCATTTTCTTAGTTTTGTTCATGAGATGTACAGCACATACTCATCATGACTACATCATAGTAAAATATAACGTCCGCTTAAGGTCGTGTGCAGAAATGAATTTGCATAGGACATTCCAGGGGGTTGTGTGTTTCAGTTCAGCTGGGTTGTTGCACACATGATATAGAACTTACATTTGTATCATATGTCAGCGACAGGTGTCAATGTTTGTGTGTATCCTGTGCTGAAAGTCTGCATGTGTTACATTTTGCATGATACCGCAGCCAGGCACTGCAATGAATGCAAGCTCAAGCAGCTATCTCCAACAAACACGTTTCTGTATATGTGAAACCGAAACATTCACAGAGTTCAGTGTATGCCAACGTTCATTCCCTATCCTGCTTTCATTTCAGTCTGACAGGTTCCCGCTACATTGCCTTTTACGGAAACCGGCATAGCTGTGATTCGACACATGTAAGGGACACAAGCCAACATCAAAATGTAAGTGTCAAATGTAAACACGGAGGCTGTAACGTTATCTTTGGTTGTGTTGGTTGCAGTTGTGTATAAGTACCTGTTGCTGTAAATGACTCCACTTGGTAGTACCAATCGTGTTGTCTGTCACTTATGTGCCATATTCCCAAAGGTTATTATGATACATGGGATTAGTTTGTCAGCGTTCTGTTGGTCCGTCTCAGAAGAAGAAGCTGACTTTAACTTCTATGTACTGCCATATTACTCCATCAGCGCTACAATATAGCGTAGAACTGTCTCATGTCCTTACAGAAATAACAGTTGAAGGTCACACTGACGGTCATGATGTGGTTTAGCAACTGCTTTCCTTTCCTACTACACCATACCCTTGGTTATATTTGTCCAGTTTTGCGATAATTTCCCATCCAAATCCACATGCAGTCTGCCATCGCCACGGCCGTTTCTCAATGGAAGTCACAAATCCCCGCGATCATACCACATGTTGTCACCTGCAATGGCGCGTTGCTTCCCAACAAGCGTAGATTTTGTATATATATTGCAAAATGTGGTATCAAAAGACAGCAATGTCTGACTGTGTGTGTGAAGTTTGCTGGGGAAAGGAGCAAGGATGTAAGAAATATAGTCCTCATTTTCAGTACTACTTGAACTTTATGTTCTGTCACCGCGAAGTCGGTAATAGGAGACGCCATATCACAGTGGTGAATATATAATCCAGGCATAAGCATCTTCAAGGAACAAGAATGAAATTGTCTTCCGCTTCCAATATTTAATAGTGATTGCCAAATAATGCATGACATAGACTGCAAAACTGTAAATTGCTACTGAAGCTGAACTTTATGTTCTGTCACCGCGAAGTCGGTAATAGGAGACGCCATATCACAGTGGTGAATATATAATCCAGGCATAAGCATCTTCAAGGAACAAGAATGAAATTGTCTTCCGCTTCCAATATTTAATAGTGATTGCCAAATAATGCATGACATAGACTGCAAAACTGTAAATTGCTACTGAAGGTCAATCGCAGATGGCCTGCAATTGCAGCCTGTGTAAATAAAAGAACATCACGGCGCATACTGTGACGGTGGTCAGATTTTATTTAGGGTGTACTGTCCGCTGGAAAAATGACTAATTACCGCTAACCAATGACAACCCAGTAGGCAGAAATGTAACAGTTGAAACACTCACATCATAATAGTCTCCGTCAGCACAACTCTTCATGCAGTTAGAACACACTCATTACATTAAGAACACAATGATCGGCAATAACAGGCATTACATTACGCAGTTACACCGTTTGCAGCGAATTAGATTGGTCGTGAGGCAATCAATGCAGCTATGTATAGTGTGAAACACTGTTGTTTAGGGAGCCCTTGTTCTCTTTTAAATGTGCATTTGCTTGCTGCGTGGAATGAAACATACACGAGCGATATACAAGCACAGTGGAAAAATAGGTGCGTTCTCAGGCCAAAAAACAATACCTGTGTCTACATCGGCTCGACTGTCTGTGTTTTTTAGGGGCCTTTTTCCGCCGTTGTTATTACAATATGTTGCAGTAAACTGAATCATAGATGAACTTTCAGCTGTACCATCAACTTGTGTGGGGTGTGAGAGATAAAGGGCAAGCCTGTCAGGCATTTTACCAGTCTCGGGATTGTGCTAATTTCGACGGCTGCTTTGCGCGTCGAATGTTAATTTAAACTTAGATGTCCATGAGTACAAGTAACATTTGCTGGTATGTAATCAACTTTTCAACAGACAAGGCAGTGTTTATTTTACACATGATCATAAATTATGTTATAAATTGAAGGGGATATCATTCGGTTTCACTTCTGGTTCTTTGGTATTCTAAAATGCGCCGCCTTTTGATTGCTAAAATGCGGTGCTTTTAGAAATCATCAATAATAAGGCTGTGAATGATGTTGATAGAAAAGGTGTCATACTTTAATTATAAAAGTGTATGTCAACATGAAATATTTCTTACACAATAATACATTGATTTACAAATATCTAATATGTTTTACTGCTTTACAATAATGTACATACGCAGTTGTGATCATTTATAAAACAAGTCAGTAACACTACTATTTATAAGTAAATACATAACTTGCACTTAGAAGCCTTAATTTTTTGTGTGGATGTACATGTTATACAAACGGATAATGTGTCAGACTCGTGCAAGTGTAAACGAACTTTGAGTTGTCGAATGCAAGATTTGTTTGTTTGATTGTGTCTTTGTTTTAAAATAAACACTTCCATAGATTATAAATACCTCATCAGCTCTAAAGGTTTTACAGAGTTTACTTTCACACACCAGTGCTCAAAGAAAATTAGTTTAAGAGACAGGCCCAGGGCTTGTTGCTTCTGAAAATGGACAGGCCCCGATTTGAAATGGACAGGCCCTGATTTGAAATGGACAGGCCCTGATTTAAAATGGAAAGGTCCAATATTTTTTTCTTATTGGAAATGTGTCTTTATTCACTTTTATAGCACACATTTGTTACGTATATATTAATCAAGCTCAGAACCCTCTCTGCCTAGATTTTTCTTTTTGCTACCACTTTATGCTCCCTGGTCAGCGGACTTATTTACCATTTCGTTTAAAATATGTTGGAATAGAATATTACATAGTAATTTATAACCAATGCACAGGAGAGTACTAGCACTTTTGCCAAACGATAATAATCAGAGCCGACTTGGTGAAACTGGAGCTAAACTTGGAGCCAAATTTTTAATCAGGTTTTATGAGACTATCAGAGCCTCCTCTGGCTATACTTTTTCTTTTTGTCACCACTTTCTTCAAGTAAAGAATTAGGAGCCTAGACTAGAATTAATTTAAAAGTAGGATTCCAGGAACTCCTTACACCTTAAATAATGAATAGAAGTATACTTTATATCTTCCACCAACATGTACTGGTAAAGGACAGTTTTTCTTATTTGATTATGTAAAAAAAAATAATAATAAAATATATATATATATATATATCCGAAATTATGTACCATCCGAACTACTATGACACCGCACTTTTACGGCCCGAACATTTCACAAACATTCAATCGAAATACCATCAATAACGATTTTTTTCCATGCATTAGTGTGTTTTTAATGACAAAAACGGTATTTCTTATCACAAAGGAAAGAAAACACAACCCTAATAGCAGAATATTGAGTTTTATGTCAACAGTTGTCGACCTCAAAGTTGTGACAAACTGCCGACACGAAGCCAGGCAAAATATTCGAACTCCTTATTGTTTCAATGTGTGTATAACACATTTTAATTACTTTATTGCAACAGTTCACAATACACATGGGAGTATTTTGTCTTGAGGAACTTGAGCTTGAGATCCAGTAAAACTGATTTTTTGGGGATTTTTTTTTTTTTTTTTTTTTTTTAGACAGGCCCGACGGGCTCCTCGTCTGCAAAATGAGACAGGCCCGGAATGGATTTCGAGGAGCCCCGGGCGTCGGGCTATCCTATTTCTTGAGCACTGCACACTGGTAACATTTAGTTAGTATACGTACAGTTGCTGCCACGCGGATTACGACTAATCCCACTCATCGCCATGATTTTATCTCACCGCGGACACACTGATTTCGTCCCCGCGATCCGCAGACAGCCCGCTCAGCGCGGGGATAATACATTTTTTCCACCGCGACACAATCACCGCGATTCGTCGTGATCTGTTTTAATTTGCACACCACTTTACCCGATGTGAAATCGCAGGCCATCGTCGCGATTTATCTTCAGTATCAATGTACAATTGTGCAGTCAATTTATTGCATTGTTATTCAATAACTATTAAAAACCCGAAGCAGAAGACAATTTTATTTTTGTTTTCGGAAAATTCAAATGCCCGGATAATGTATACTGGGTCACGATAGTTATATGGCGGTTCCTATTACCGACTTTGCGGTGATTAAACATAAAATTGAAATAGTAATTCGTATACTGGAAATTAGAATTATATTTTTAATTAATCGTTATACCGTAGTTTTAATACTATAACACTAAGTCTTAGAGATAGCAAACTTGGTATTTAGATACATCTTGGGATGGTGATGTGTCGCGTACCAGAATAAGGTTATTGTGACCTTGACCTGTGACCTCTGTCCTAGAAAATGCTTGTCCGGACCATATTTTCAATACAATAACACTTAGAAATACCAAACTTGGTATGTTGATACATCTTGGGATAGCGGTAGGTCGCATACCAAAATAAGGTCACTATGACCTCTGTCATACCCCAAACATTGTGAGAAGCATCAGTATGAAGTGGAACTGTGCATATACATGAAGTCATGGGTTATGCGTTTGCAAGGGTATTAATAACTTTCTGTGATAGTTATGGCTCCCCTCCACACAAAGTGGAGAATGGTTTGACCTAGGGTCTTCAGACTTGAAAGGATGGTTGGTCATGACCAGTAGATGACCCCTATTGATTTTGGGGTCACTTGGTCAAAGGTCAAGGTCGCGGTGACATTGACTATCAAAACTATATCCTATCAATAACTACACAATGGTTGGACCTAGGGTCCTCAAACTTTGAAGGATGGTTGGTCATGACCAATAGATGACCCCTATTGATTTTGGGGTCACTAGGTTTAAGGTCAAAGTCACAGTGACATTGACTATCAAAACGATATCCAATCAATAACTATACAATGGTTAGACCTAGGGTCCTCAAACTTGGAAGGATGGTTGGTCATGACCAGTAGATGACCCCTATTGATTTTGGGGTCACTATGTAAAGGTCAACATCATGGTGACATTGACTATCAAATCGATGTTCACTAGGTCAAAGGTCAAGATCGCGGTGACATTGACTATCAAACAATGTCTGATCAATAACTAGAGAATGGTTGGACCTAGGGTTCTCAAACTTGTAAGGATGGTTGGTCATGACCAGCAGATGACCCCTTTTGATTTTGGGGTCACTAGGTCAAAGGTCAAGCTAGCGACGACATTGACTATCAAAACGATGTCCGATTAATAACTAGAGAAAGGTTGGACCTAGGGTCCTCAAACTTGGAAGGATGGTTGGTCATGACCAGAACATGACCCCTATTGATATCAAAACGATCCCCGATCAATAACAAAACAATGTCCAATCAATAACTAGAGAATGGTTGGACCTAGGGTCCTCAAACTTGGAAGGATGGTTGACCAATAAATATTACTGATACAGGTTGTAGATACAGTCACAGGGATATTGAATATCAAAACGATCTCAGATCAATGAGAACGCTTGGACCTAGAGTTGTCAATTATGTCTGTTCGGGCGAGCGGGGGAGCCATATGTTTTTGTCCAATAACAATTTCTAGTTTTAGTTTGACATTCTTTTGATCTACATCTTTATTAATTTCGCTTAGTTTTGTACACTCTTTTTGTGATGTCTGGGCGATCTCTGTAGTGTAAGGAAACACACTTTTCTTTCGAGAAAAGAGATTCAAGTTCAAGTCTTGGCAGGGACCTGACACACTGAGTTGTACATACAATTGTTTTTTTCCACATCAGTAATGTTGTTTTTGTATATTAAACATATTTTTCAACAAAATACCTATTCTCATTTGTCACTTTCCGCCAAATCTACAACATCTCATGCACCCCACTTAAAGGGATGCACAGCAATCTTCATTTCAGATTTTGTAGTGTCCCTTCACTTCTTCAGTTCCCTACCAATTATTCAATCATGACCGTTATATCTTGGTAGTAATACTCATCCTTACAGCAGGTTGTCACACGGTTATTCTTCCGTAAATCACCCCAGCAACGACTAAGCCAGTGCCCTTCAATTAATAGATTATTGCTCCCCACAACAAAGTGTGGTCGGAGCGCCATGTTCATTTTGACCCCTATTGATTTTGGTGTCACCAGGTCAAAGGTCACATCCGGGCTAACATTGACTATCCAAACGGTGTCCGATCAATAACTACAGAATGGTTGGAAGAAGGGTACCCAAACTTAGAGGGATGGTTGCTCATGACCAGTTGATGGCCCTTATTGATTTTGGAGTCACTAGGTCAAAGGTCAAGGTCGTGTTGACATTAACTATCGAAACGATGTCCGATCAATAACTACAGAATGGTTGGACCTAGGGCCCCCAAACTTGGAAGAACGCTTTACCATTACAACTAGATGACACCTATTCATTTTGGGGTCACTACATCAAAGTTCAAGGTCGCGGTCACATTCGCTATCTAAAGATGTCCAATCAATAACTACACAACGGTTGGTCCTACGGTCCTCAACCTTGAAGGGATGGTTGGTCATGACCAGTAGATAACCTGTTCTTAGCTCCACTGATCAGAGATCAGCAGAGCTTATGCCGTGGTGCGGCGTCTGTCTGTAAACTTTTATTTGTAGCGACTACTCCTCTGAAAGTACTTGATACTTGACAGATTTTCATGAAACTTCACACGAATGTTGCTCTTCATGTCTAATTGATTCTAGCAAAATTTCAGGTCGGCCGGAAATACAAGACGGCCGCCATGGCTAAAAAAAGATTTTCAAAATACAAGTTTGTAGCGACTACTTCTTGAAAACTATAAGTGATATTCATATGGGACTTTTCCTAAAACTGATACAGCATGACATGATGTTGGTTCTTGTCAAAAATCGTTCTAATTCGATGTTAAACACAGCTGTCAGTAACCATCTTTGTTTACATAGAGTTATATAATGAAAACTTGTAGCCACTACTCCTCTGAAAGATTTTCAAAATACAAGTTTGTAGCGACTATTACTTGAAGACTATAAGTGATATTGATATTGGACTTTTTGTAAAATGATCAGCATGACATGATGTTGGTCGTTGTCAAAGATTGTTTTGATTCAACGTTAAACATGGCTGCCAGCGGCCATCTTTGTTTACATAGAGTTATATAGTAAAAACTTGTAGCAACTAATCCTTTGAAGCTACTTGCCAGATTTTCATGGAACTTCACACGAATGTTGCTCTTAATGTTTAATTTATCCTAGCTAAATTTCAGATCGGCCAGAAATTCAAGATGGCCGCCATAGCTACAATTAGATTTTTTAAAAAAGACATTTGTAGCAACTACGTCTTGACAACTCTAAGTGATATTGATATGGGACTATTTGTAACATAATCAGCATGACATAATTGTTATCAGAGTCAAATATTACTTTGATTCGACGTTAAACATGGCCCTTATCCTTATTCATTTAAAATCAAGGTGCCGCTGACCTTCACTTTCAAAACTATCACGTATCCACAACATCTACATGCAGTCCATACTTCCCATGGTATAATATATATGTTATACCTTTTCTTGTTAGTTAAGGGGTTATGTCTGCTGGGTGGTATGGGGGTCTGATGCGTTAGTTTTATATGAGTATACTTTTCACGTATTCTTCGCATTTGTCTGTCGGATATCCACAGCAAATGTCCCCTTGTTGGACTCCGAGGTGGGTGGGAAGCGTGAAGAATGAATACCAATTCCCTATTATGGGACGAAAAAACGCACACAATACCGATACTTCATCAATTTCAATTTCTGGTTCTAAACGTTCTAGAAATGGACCAGGACCTCAGTCAGACTCTGAGTCTGACTCGGACACTGGTATTTCACATCTGAATTGGCCCCGATTCCTTAATGTTATCGCATTGGGTGAATCTCGACATATTACAAATCTCTCTCCTTTCGCTATTTCTAAGGCCTGACTCGGCATTGCGCTCTAGGAAACTGGAGCACTGCACCGTTGAGGAAATGACACTAAACCTCAAATCACAAGGTATGACTGAAGTAGTTCGTTTGAATACAATGCGGAGTGGCATTCTCACTCCTACTAATATTTTCGTGCTTACTTTCAGCACACCAACTCTTTCTAAAACGATTAAAACTGGATATATTATTCTACCAGTAGACCCTTTTATCCCAAACCCTCTCAGGTTTTTCACTTGCCAACATTTTGGGCATCATCGAGAAAGATACAAGAGAACTGCCGTTTGCGCACGCTGTGGCCAACAGAGTCACAGTGATTTCTCTAACTGCAAAAATCCCGCTTCTTGCGTTAATTGAAAGGAGGCCCACGGGGTTTTCTCGAAAGACTGTCCGAAATGGAAACATGAGAGAGAAATTCAGAAAATCAAAAAAGATCAAAATATCTCTTTCCCAGAAGCTATAAAATTTGTCTAAAGTCTTACTGCGCCCACTCCATCTGGAAAATCGTACGCCGATGCGAGTAGGGTTGAGAAACCAGCTACCAGGTATATCGCGGCGCAGACCGTGTTAACCTGGCCAATAGACTCCGACAAGTTTGCTACTATTCCACTCACTGTTCAGAAATCCTCTTAAACAACTTCAGCTTTTCAAACTGTGGTCCTCTTAAATAAGCCTCCTGTAGCTCCCAAACCTATTGTGGCTTCCAAGCCTAAAACGTCTTCAGCTATATCCTCAACAACTCCTACATCTACAGTATCTACTTCATCTATTTCGAAATCGACGGACTCTGGTGAAACCAAGAGTCCACCAAACATGACGAACTCTTCCAAAGGATCGTCACCAAGCAGAACTGCTGCCACGGACGTGACAGCAAAGAAACAAATTCCCGGGTTAGGGAAGCAGTCAAAAGGATCTGTTGATCGTATTGTACTGCACAACAGATTTGGAGATTTGGAGATGAAGGTTGATAATCCAGCACGTCTGGAACTCCCAAAATCTCCAAAGTCTCCAAGGTCTGCCAACCCCAATGGCCGTAAACCCGTACTTCCGGATAGTGACATCAACATCAAATAAGGTCATTCAATGGAACTGCCGAGGTTTAAAACCTAATTATGATGAAATCATTTTACTTTTAAATAAACACAACCCTGTTGCAATTTGTCTTCAAAAAACTTTCTTGAAGACTAGTGAAAATATATCTGTTAAAAACTATTCATTGTATAACTATATGTGTGATGCAGCTTCTGGGGGAGTTTCGATTCTTGTGAATCGAAACATTCCTCACAGAACTGTTCCGTTGAAAACTGGTTTGCAAGCTGTTGCGGTCAGTGTTACGATGCACAGAGTTATAACAATATGCTCCTTATATTTACCGCCCAGTTCTTCACTAGACCTTAAAGATCTCAATCACCTAGTTGCACAATTACCATCACCTTTTATACTCTTGGGTGATTTTATGCACACAACTACATTTGGGGTTGTAAGGATATAAACGATAAAGAAATATAAAAATATCGGACAGGGAAAGCAGCATTCAAGGACGACAGTCAACCACAAAACACAAAAACAAATACGCAAACAGACAAACGAGAAGGCAAAAATAATAAAAAATGCAAACGACATCACAAACCCAAAAGGGTTGACAATAGGGCTACCGCCTTGAAACGGTCAGTGGCAACAAAGGCCACTGGGGGGTTAACCCGGTTCTAGGGTGCACCAAACCTCACACTTACCCTACTGTCATCCCATTAAAACAGGACAGTATAAATAAAGAAATCCCCGCCATGATCTAATCTCTAACCAACAAGGCAGCATCAATAGGCAATATAAGTAAAACACAAATATGCTCGTGTAAATATAATACAAAAAAACAATAGCCTAGAAAGCCACAATGAAGGTACTCAATGACTTGGCAGAAGCCAGAGCAGCAAGAGAATAAACCATTAAGGGCACGACAGGAAAGATCATAGACAAACATCAAACGCCACCGTCCCAATGGGCTTTAGGTAAGCGTCATCATAGGGTCCACAGCCTGTCCGGTCATCGTACAATTAAAGATAAAGGCAAGAAAGTTGAGGATTTCTTAGCCAAAAATAATTTGTGTCTTTTTAATGATACTTCTTTACATCCAGCCACAGGCTCTCATTCTTCCATTGATTTAACAATATGCGATCCAACGCTCTTGATGAATTTTTCGTGGAGTGTTGGTGACGACCTATGTGGAAGTGACCACTTCCCCGGATTTCTTGAAAATATCGGCCCTCCACTTCTCGAAAAAACGCAACGATGGAAACTTCGCAGAGCTGATTGGGAAACGTTTCAATCACTTTGTGAAGAACAATTAAAGCCTTCCATTTTCGAGGATGTCGAAGACGCAACTGCTCTTTTTAACAAAACCTTTCATGATATAGCTGATCAAACTATTCCAAAAACCTCGGCAAATCAAAAACGCCCACATAAACCATGATCTTTCCTGTCGTGCCCTTAATGGTTTATTCTCTTGTTGCTCTGGCTTCTGCCAAGTCATTGAGTACCTTCATTGTGGCTTTCTAGGCTATTGTTTTTTTTGTATTATATTTACACGAGCATATATGATGACTGCAAAAAGGCAGTCAGCGATCATAAAGCTGCATTGAATGCTTTTAACTTGCGACCATCTCAAAATAATTTAGACAGTTTAAGAGTTTTTCGTGAGAAAGCCCGTCGTACTATTAAGGATAGCAAGAGGATATCCTGGAGATCTTATGTCTCCAGGCTGAATTCTCGTTCATCCCTTAAGAAGACGTGGGAAATGGTCAGGAAAATAAACGGTAAAGGCAATTCTAGTTGTGTAAATCATCTCAAAACTGATAATGAAGATATTACATCCGTCAAAGATATAACAAACACTTTGGCAGATACTTATTCTAAAAACTCTGAAAATTAACCAAATTTTCTAAGAAATAAAACATTAAAAGAACAAAAGAAACTGAATTTCATGTCGAAACATTTGGGGAAATACAATAAACTGTTCACTCTCAAAGAACTACGAGAATCCCTTAAAAAGGCTAATGATACATCAGCTGGTCCTGATGATATCCATTATCAATTATTAAAACATTTACCTGAAACCTGTCTCTCTACACTCCTTGATATATTTAATAAGGCTTGGGTGACAGGAAACTTTCCCGATTCTTGGCGGGTAGCAATCGTTATTCCAGTCCCCGACCCTGGACAGGATCATACGGACCCAATAAATTATAGCCCTATTGCTTTAACGAGTTGTATATGTAAAACCATGAAACGAATGATTAATGAGAGACTCGTTTGGTACCTGGAATCCAACAAGCTGATAACAAAGTATCAAAGTGGATTCCGGCGCCAACTAGGCACAACAGACAATCTCTTTCGATTTGAATCATTTATCAGGGAAGCTTTCGTAAAGAAAGAACATCTAGTCGCTGTATTTTTTGACTTGGAGAATACTTTTGATACTGCATGGAATTACGGTATCATGAATGATCTTTATGGCCTTGGTCTTAGAGGCCGATTATCAATTTTTATAGAGAATTTCTTAGATGATAGACAGTTTCGTGTCCGAATGGGCTTCTCTGATATTCATGAACAGGAGATGGGTGTTTCACAGGGAAGCATACTCTCTGTCACCCTTTTTAATATACATGTTTAATATAAAAAATAACAATATTGTTAAATGCATCAATCCTGATGTGGATTGCTCTCTATATGTTGACGACTTTGTTATATGTTATCGTGCAAATAACATGAACACTACTGAGAGACAACTTCAACAATTTCTGAATAAACTTCAGACCTGGTCGGATGAAAATGGTTTTACATTTTCTAAGTCTAAAACTAATTGTATGCGCTTTTGCCAACTGCGTAAACATCATGAAGACACTCATCTAACACTGGATGGGTCACCATAACCAGTAGTGGATGAGTCAAAATTCCTTGGTCTTATTTTCGACCGTTAATTAACGTTTATACCACACCCTAAATACGTATAGGCCATGTGCCTTAAAGCTCTTAATTTACTTAAAGTTGTTGCAAACACTAATTGGGGAGCAGATCGTAAAGTACTTTTACAACTTTATAGATCTCTTATCAGATCCAAGCTGGACTACGGCTCAACAGTATATGGATCGACTCGCAAGTCATACTTGCAGATGCTCGATACTATACATAACTAAGGATTACGACTCGCCTTAGGTGCCTTTCGTACATCACCAGCCGAAAGTCTATATGTTGAAGCCCATGAACCATCACTGTTTCATAGACGGGACAAATTAGCCCTTCAATATGCCATTAAATTAAAAACTAACCCTTCAAACCCAGCTTTCGATAATGCTTTTAATCCTAGTTATGAACCTCTTTTTGATCGAAAACCGAAGGCCATTCGACCATTTGGCCTTCTTATTAAACCAAACTTAAGAGACACCACTGAAATCGACCTAAACTTGATTGCCAAGCACAAAGTACCACAAATTCCACCGTGGACTTTAGAAACATCAACAATTATTTTTGGTCTTTGTAATAGTAACAAATCCAGTACAGATCCTACTGTCTTTCAAAACAAATTTAATGAAATTAAATCAAATTCAGTAACTTCCCACATATATACACAGATGGTTCTTAAGATGGAGATAAAGTAGCTGCAGCAGCTGTTGTTCACAAACACAGCTTAAAGAGCCGCCTGTCTGACAAGGTCTCTATCTTTTCAGCTGAACTTAAGGCAGTTGACTTATATTCAGGAATCCGATGATGTACCATTTTGTATTTTTTTCTGAATCCCCTTTCATCTCTTCAAGAACTGGGTAATATGTAACATAATAATCCAGTTGTGCTTCACTTTTTTTACATTGCTGCGTTACCAGTAAAACATATATTTGACCTAAAAGTATATCCGCTTTACATTGCTGCGTTGCTAGTAAAACATATATTTGACCTAAAATTATAACCGTTTTACATTGTTGCGTTGCTAGTAAAACATATATTTGACCTAAAAGTATATCCGCTTTACATTGCTGCGTTGCTAGTAAAACATACATTTGACCTAAAAGTATATCCGCTTTACATTGCTGCGTTACTAGTAAAACATATATTTGACCTAAGATTATGTCTGATTTTACATTGTTGAGTTACTAGTAAAACATATATTTGACCTAAAAGTATATCCGCTTTACATTGCTGCGTTGCTAGTAAAACATACATTTGACCTAAAATTATATCCGCTTTACATTGTTGTGTTGCTAGTAAAACATATATTTAACCTAAAAGTATATCCGCTTTACATTGCTGCGTTACTAGTAAAACATACATTTGACCTAAAAGTATATCCGCTTTACATTGTTGTGTTGCTAGTAAAACATATATTTGACCTAAAATTATAACCGTTTTACATTGCTGCGTTACTAGTAAAACATACATTTGACCTAAAAGTATATCCGCTTTTACATTGTTGAGTTACCAGTAAAACATATATTTGACCTAAAAGTATATCCGCTTTTACATTGTTGAGTTACTAGTAAAACATATATTTGACCTAAAATTTATCCGCTTTTACATTGTTGAGTTACTAGTAAAACATATATTTGACCTAAAAGTATATCCGCTTTACATTGCTGCGTTACTAGTAAAACATAATTATGCCCGTTTTACCTTAACTGCAACTGTCCGTCATTTTATTATTGCGGAACAACTTAAATTAGCAAATATATGTTTTAACATTTAATTCTTGAACAAATTGATAGATCTTAGTTAATTTCAGAACAATGTATGAAACTAATCAAAAACTCTTTAAAATTAGTCAGCTTCCATGTCTATGTTTTATACCGTTTTACACGGTACTTTTTCCGGGATAAATCACGCAAACATCAAAACGATGTGTATAATAGGAAATACCGAGCATTATTTCCTATAATCTACAGTAGTTAGCGAGTTTATGTAACTTTAATTGTATACTGTATCTCCCCCTTGTTATTGTGATAATACTGTATACAGTTTTCTGGGTTTTCATCACGCACTATGATTGAAGGGGGATAATAAATTGTAACGTAAGATTTCAATGAATATCATAGAGATGGCACACTTGTCTCCCATATAATTATTTTTCTTTTTAGCGATTTAATAAAAACATCCTTATAAAGAGGATTATATTAAAAGTATTAAGGGTTTAAATATGAATATCCCGTTATAAGAAAATACGTACCGAATAGATATCACTTTTACGAATTATTGGTGTGTTTCATCAATTAGACATGTGTTTATAAGTCATTTGTTTATAATATCATACGTGCTCCTCATATTTGCAACATGTTGATAAAGTTTATGTTAATGTTAGGTTGTAGTTTAGGCTAAAGTTGAAGGGAGCGATAACGACCACGTAACTTATTTCTTTAAAATTCTAACAAGATCAAAACTGACTTTTAACTTGAAGATATTTTCTATTTGATTGGTTGAAAAAAGGAAGGTATCCACTTTCTGTTTTATAGATATTGCATAAAATGTACGAATATTAAAATAAGAGGGTTAACAGTTAGAAAATATCTATACGTTCGGTTTGAATGGTCCGTTTACGATCATATCAGATTCTGCTACATGGACAATCGACTGGTTCATTTTAAAATGTGTGTAGCCTATTTTAGGTTCGTAGGATATAGTATTTGCATTTTTTTTCATTCCGTAATTCCGTCATGTTGTTCAATCGTTATATTTTGCGTTCAATCAATAACTTTAAAACAAGCTGAAGGATCAGGAAATTTCACAGAAATGTTCACATGATAAGAATAGGTGTCGTGTACAAAATCCAGGTCCCTTCTTGCCAGGTCAATGTCACGTTTAGAGGTGAGAGGTCAAATGAGGGTATATAGTGTATACTCAATAACTTTTAAGCCAGTGAAAGGATTCTCATATGTCACATGATGTTGATCTCGATCAACAAGATGATGTGTCTCGTACAATTTCCAGGTCTCTACCTCAAATGACGATGTCAAAGTTAGGGTTCATCTGTCAATTATTGTATTTCCTGTTCAATCAATAACTGTAGAACCAGTGGAAGGAGCCTTCTGATATTACACAGAAATGATCGCTTAGATAAAAGTAGGTATACAAATCGAACAGAAAATGTAGCATTCAAGGATCACATTCAACTAAAATCACGCATACAAACAAACAACAATTACAAGGATGATAAGAAGGCAGGATATATTACATCACAAACATAAACGTGTTGACGATAGGGCTACCGCCTTGGAATAGTCAGTGGAAAAATATCTCTAGTGGTTTTAACCACGTTCTATGTTACCAAACATAATTCTTACCCTAAAGGCAGCCGCATCCATTAAAACGACACAGTGTCAATAAAGAAATCCCGCCATGATAACTAGGCAGCGTTTATAGGCAATATTACTTGAAGTGTCGCGCACAATTTTGAATCTTTACTTTCAATGCCAATGTCAGATTTGAGGTCAAAAGTCAAATGTTGGGTTTTAAAATATCTGACGATTTTATATTTGAGAAAGTGAGTTCAAATATTAGGGCGAAATGACGTTGGTTCTACTTAGGTATATGAGACTTTTTTGACAATTTAACCGCCGTATTTAACTTAACTGCTGTGTTAAGGAATAACAGAAAACACCATGCACAAAACTGTAGATGAAAACACGTTTTGCTTGATATATCATTGCAATGCAATCATGTTTTATACTTAGGAACTGATGACGAGTAAAACACGCCAATGTCTGTCCGTTCCTTTTAAAGGGCCACAAAAAATAAGAGCCGTATATTTTCCCAAGATTTGTAAACATTTCAAACTTGAAAATTCAAAGTAAAAATGAAATGAATATGTAAACAAACGTTTCATCTTTATAAGTAAATGAAAAAATACTTGAAACATTACCTAACGGAACGATATTGCGCCTTGAATGCAGTCAGGTAGGCAGTTTTAGCAAACACAAATTGCATAATTATGTTTGACATTCAACAATATATAACAGTTATATACGACATACTTTATTAGTTTGTCCGCGACATTAAAACGGTACCCTGCACATCGCTTGACCAAAATGTAAACAGATCAGAGAGAAATGTCATAAATCAATGTTGCATCTAATCATTTTCCGTGGACACACGTAGAGCTTTTTTGGGGAAATGGAAATAGTTTTCATAATAAATCTTGTACATACCTTCAAAATGACTGTGTTTGTCTTCAAGAAGGCGATTTTTGCACCTTATATGCTCCATAGCGGACTGATGTTACGTCCTTATTCGAAATAACAGACGTCGAACCATGATAATCCGATGGACCTCCATGAACAAACGTAATATAATTATGTTAAATAAATAGGCCTTAACGTGTATTAAACACTATCCACCTACCTGTTTATAGTTTAAATTCTACTGTATTGCGGACATGCTCTTTACTACATTATCGCGATTATGTTTGTCATAATCGCGCACTTAAAAATGAGGTGAAGGTTGTTATAGTAAATAAACATGTACATTAAGTTGTTGTTAAGCATTAAATCAGTTAAATACATTTATGTTTCGTTTTCGGTCGTACAAAGTGCAGGTAACCTGAGTTCATTATTGTCAAAGTGGAAAACAAGGCACTAAGAATTATAGTATAGTTTTGTACTTGTCTGACTTGGAAGACTTATACAACTTTATAAACGGTATTGTCAATAAGTTGGATGAACACAAATACACACATAATGATGAACATAATTACACATACATGACTAGCATAAGATACAATTAAATGACTAGGTAAGAAAAACTAAATACATTTCAAGGACGTTTGCAGACAGGGAAACAGGGCGTTGAGGTATCAGAAGGCTCGTATAGGTCCGCTTTTG
The DNA here is from genome assembly GCA_037043455.1 of Cyrtodaria siliqua. NCBI lineage: Eukaryota > Metazoa > Mollusca > Bivalvia > Adapedonta > Hiatellidae > Cyrtodaria > Cyrtodaria siliqua. The sequence goes on from JAWPHD010001894.1 coordinate 18,224, forward strand.
CAAGCAACGACAGACGCACACTATGAATGTGGGTGATGGGGAGGTTAGGGAAAAACGGTTGACAGACCTGACTCTCTCGCAGAAAAATGGCGTCTGTCTTCAATACCTCCCAAGAGGGATATCCATGACAAGGGATATTGATCCCCGAATTGCTAATTGGCCAACTTCACAGACAGTTGAGTGCATAATCGTCTGCTTAGCCTTGTCAGAGTACTGAGAGTACCAAACGCTCCGGCTCTCTGTCAAAACATAAATCCGTTTTCCTTATTGCAACAGAAAACCCTATTTTATGTTTCGATTTCGGCCGTAAAAAGTGCAGGTAACCTGAGTTTATTATTGTCAAAGTGGAAAGCAAGGCACTAAGAACTATAGTATAGTTTTGTACTTCTCTGACATGGAATTTATTTTACTTTGAATTGAAAGTTTAACTTATACAACTTTATAAACGGTATTGACAATAAGTTGGATGAACATAAATACACACATAATGTCCTACATTTATGGAAGGTGGACTACTGTAAAATAAATCTCTGGTTTAGTATTGGACTTGAGTTGCAATTTCAAGAGTTCAACCTATAACGTAACACTTTTATTTAAGAAATTTTTTAGCACTAGTGGCCTTTAACCAGAAGACAAAGGAAAAAAATCCACAAAAATAGCACATCTTGTCCTAATGTGAATACATTTGATTCTAATTTGGTATGATCATTTAGGGACTCTAGGCACAACATATGTATAAAAAAAATGACCTCCTGCATGAAGGTGCCCCTTTACAGGGGTACAGCTTAGGGGACTTAAACTAATTTACTATTACGGAGTGTGACAATAACTCCCCTTTGAGATTTCAAGTTCATGTTTGGTGTATGTATTACTTAAGGATGTGTACATGCACAATAAGTTTCGTATTTTGGCTCCAACCGCTGGGGCCCCTTGGGGTGTAATCGGGTAAAAACAAGTTGCATATCTTGCCAATGCGAATGTTTTTGATTTTAATTGTGCGTGGTCATTAAAGACTCAATGCACAACATATATAAAACGGGGTTTGTCCTCCTGTGTAAAATCATTTTGCTCAATGCAAGGCAAAGGGTTTTGTCATAAGTGCTACATCAACAAACACACACACACACACACACCCACAGACTCCATGTAGACATTAGAGCGATACAGGACCTCTTGGGCGTCTTGTTTTCTTCAGCCGATGTGACTGTCTTTAAAACATTATGATTTAATTATGTCAGACTTTCATTAATAACTTTTTCATTTAAAAATAATTTCCGGTTTCACGCGGTTCGCGATACATAACATGTTTTTATTAATTTCACTCTAGTTTCAATTTTTAAATTTATATCTTAATATTGCCGTAGGGTTTTACAAACCAACATAATTCCAGTAAATGCTTATAATAACTATTAAAATATGTGTTTGTTATTTAAATATGATCCTATGTTTAATTTTAAGACAAAAACATAAAACGTTCAAAAGTGTGAATTTTATCGCAATATTATGAAATTGACAGATATTATGACAATTTGGTTATATTTTACGCCATGATTTTATAAAGAATTTATAAATTACCAAAATAAGCATTTTATTCATATTTTTTAAGACAAAAAGATGAATAGTTGTTGTTACTGTACATACCACATATTAATGTATATTTACTCAAACATTACGTTTATTTCGTCATGTTTACAAAGATGTGTTTTTTCCCCCGAAATGTTAAGTAACATATTTTTAAAATATATTCTAATTATAAAGTAGTGAAAAATATTGTATAGAGAAAAAAACATAACAATGCCTTCAGCTGATGTTTTGAACTTAAAACATCCTTCATAAATGTGATCACTTACCAAACGCTGAATTCCATGTTAATGTCCGATGAAATCGAGAAAACCGAAGAATATAAAAATAGGTCATATAACACGTTACAAATACAAATATGTGTTAACTAAAATTGCTTTCTGAGCTTGCCCGCCAAGGACAACTGAAAGATCCTGCGGTTTTGAATACAATGCCGAAATATGAGAATTTACTAACAATAGCTACTTTGATTGTGTTAAAATAAAATTCTAAATTTCTAGGCAGTAATCCCTCCTTTATAAAAACTAAAACTTGTTTTCAATGTATTCACTTTAAGCTTCCATCTGTTACAATATTCATTCAGTATGTTTAACATTTTAAAAAAACTACAACAGCTTCAAGAATTGGAAGTCCATTACCAGGAAACATGAACACAGACACCTCCATCGTATGATATAAGTGCCATTGTCATCGACCCAGTTTCAACTCGAATGTCCAGAGGATCTCAGACCATCGAGTTATAATAGTTGATAATCAGTTTCCATACTAAGGCGTAGAAACAGGCCCTCCACCTTTAAGGCTGTTCTTACGCCTATACAAACTGACCATACACACGCAAACATGCAATTGTGTACACAGTAAAGAAAAAGTTCAGGAAGATATAATATGACAACAAATGTGATCAACAGTAAGATATAAACATATACAATCTGCATAATAACTTTACAATTACAACATCAATGCTCATGTCAGAAACAACAACACATATCACGTTTTGTCATTAAAGGAACTTACGGCAATCTTGATTTTTAGAAAAACACGCAGTGTCCCGTTAGTTTTTCTACATAACTTGGATTTATTCAATCATTATTATTAATTATAAGAATAGTATAAAGCAAATTGTTTTTGCATATTATTAACTCATGATTAATTTGCACCAATAATATATTTAATAAGACGAACAAATGAAAATTCAACATATTATGTAATGATATATGCAAGCAGGTTTAGTCAAAATGATGCTGTATAAATAAATGGAGGCGCGAACTTCAGAACTCGATCAACATTTCAAGATTGCTATGTGTCCCTTTAAGTCAAAAGTCAAGGTCGCTGTAACCCAATAATGCATAATTCCACTCTGAAAAATGAAAAATTTAATCTACATGTACAATCTTGAAAATACAAAGAACTGTGTTTAGTCTGGGGTCTGTAGGTCAACGGTCAACGGCGGTAGCCCTATTGTCAACCCTTTTGTGTTTGTGATGTCGTTTGCATTTTTTATTACTTTTGCCTTTTCGTTTGTCTGTTTGCGTGTTTGTTTTTGTGTTTTGTGGTTGACTGAATGCTGCTTTCCCTGTCCGATATTTTTATCCTTCTTCAGTCATATTGACCTGATACATAGGATATGTTTAAATAAAAATAAATAAATAAAAAAAAACATATAAAAGGGCCAGTAAATAGCCAATTAGGTAGTGCTCTTATTACAGCTCATTGATATTGTCAGTATTTAAAATTATTATTAGGTAGTCTGTTTCGCAACAGTAAAATGATAACTTGACATCTGTAACATTTTTGTAAATATTTCGAAATGTTAATCTTGTGTTTATTTACAGACAATGTTGAAGAAGCCAACAGCAGATAAGTCGTCAGAAGCTAGGCCCACGACAGCAGACACTGGAATGACGGCGATACCACAAACAATATGTACTCTTGCTGGCCCTGATTCAACCATGCCTGAACCAGTAGATAAAGGCAACCAGTTTCCAGACAATGACAACAGACCATCAGCGTGTGATGAAGATGACCTGGAGTATAAGGATGATTCGGACCTGGATCCAGATTGGGAACCAGACGAGAACGACACCACAGACAGTGAGGAAGATGTCCCAGTTGAGGATGATTTTTGGTAAGATGATCGTGATTTCAAGGCCCCATATTTTCATTTTATGTCGCCTGCGTAGCATGTCAGACACTTAGGGATCACTTTTTCGTCCGTCACATTTTAACTTGCAACCTAACCATAACTTGAAAAGCATTTGACTTATTTCATAAAACGTCTTCATTTTACCTCAAGGAATGCTGTTAAATGTCCAAAATAATCTATCAAGGATTGAACTTCGAACGTTATAGTTAGATTGTACTTGATGAAATAAGAACACGGCATGCGACACAAGTGTTCTGTGGAACACCCTTCTAGTTGATATTTCTGTTTATTTTAAAAAATATCTTGAATACTTTCACAGAAGGCAGACTTCTGCTGGTTTTAAATAGAATGTATAGAGGAAAAAAACAAATAGTTTTATCGTACTTCTAACGTCAACAAGACTGCGCTGTAATAGCATAAGTTCACATTATATTAAAATGACACACGGCAATCTTGAATTTTGTAAAACTTGCTGCGTCGTATCAGTTTTTGTGTCAACACACATACTGAAATTTGCATAAAACTTTTTCATTTCTCCATCAAACTTCCAAAAATTAAACTTCATGACAATACCAAAATATGTAAAAGTCAAAGTCACGGATCAATGGTTATTTACACTTTAACTTGCAACTTAACCTTGTCCATAACTTGAAAAGCATCAGTTTCATATTTAGTGTAAACTTTTTATTTTTTTAAATACAATTTATTTCAACCAAACTGTACGATTTGACTTTTTATACTCGTACTACTGCTAAATCACGTTTTTTGTCAATCATTGTTTGCAGGGACAGACAAGTGGGCGGTGACGAGCCAGATGCAATGAATGCAAGGAAATACGTCGTGTTTGACAGTTGTTTGAAAAGCCTTTTTCTGTTTTGTACAATATGTTCTGGTGTTTGCAACAACGTAAAGCGAAAAGTGATATGGTCAATGCTGAGTGTTGATTTTGTGAAGCTGAGTAGTAAGCAACACCCCACTTGGTAATCTGCTCGTGTCGGGGGCGATTATGTTTAGTGGTGCCTCACCTACAAAAGCGCTCAATATGTTTAAATTTTTGAATGTATTAATGATAGCCCCAAGGACTTATTCAAGGTTTCAGCGGTCATTCATTTTACCAGCCATCGCGAACGTGTGGGATAGGACCCAGAAGCAGATACTTAAAGATTGTCGAGACAGACCAGTGATGGTTGCAGGAGATGCCCGCTGCTGCTCTCCAGGTCACACTGCCAAGTATGGAACTACACTCTGATGGATGCAGAGTCGGGACTTATACTTGCCGTGGAACTTGTGCAGGTACAAGAATATGTGTCTATTAACATTATATGCTTTCTTAATGGACACACGAGTCTTTGCATTTTTTTAAACCCACGGCATTCCATTATTTTTCCTACATACCATGCATAATTGCAAATCAGTTTAAGTAATTATTTTAATTGTTAAAAGCAAATTGTTGATGCGTATTACTAATTACTGGTTACACTGCACCAATAATTTAAACTTATGGCAGAAAAACACGAAAAGAAAAAAGGAAAACTTCATTTTTAGTAATTTATATTGTATTACAAGTGAGCAGGCCTTACATGTGTTGAAAATGACGTAAAACACCATACAGAAACTTCATGATTGCCGTCTGCCCCTTTAATGTATGCAAGGTATATACAAATATAATTTCCCACTGAAATGAGAACATAATGTATTTTTACAGTTGAACGATTGTACAATCTTTACTATTAAACGTCTTTATGGAGTGAAGACAGAGTATTGTCAGCATTAGTTTGTGCATACTGTAATTGAAAATGCAAAATGGTAACATTAAATAGAGATTATTTAACTGCTGGGATCGATTATAGGGACATCCTTCACTCGATTGTAGACGTGTGGTTCTTTTCACGTAGGAGCCTATGCAAGTGAGTGAAAAACAAAACTCGTCTACCATCGAGTGAAGGATTTCTCTATTATCGAACACAGCAGTTAAATAATCTGTTTATTACATTTTCAATCAGTTATTATAAACTAAATATTATCTTTATCATAGACAATGTTTTACTGATTTCTTTTCTATTACAGAGTAATGAGGTGACAAACTCGAATGCCATGGAGTTGGAGGGCTTAAAGCGGGCGTTTAAAAAGGTGGAAGAGAATAAAGTGGCCATCACCGACATCACCACTGACAGACATGGTCAGGTTAAGAAGTACCAAGTACCTGAGAGAAAAAACAGAAGTCAACCACTGGTTTGACGGTGGCATCTTTCAAAGAGTGAGTGACATATATGCCCTGTTATTTCTCTACATGTAAAATATGTGTGATTGCCTACCTATTTAGAATGTTATTTTTTGACTGAGGTTATTTAGAGCTGCCCCATAGAGAGGGGAAGGACACAGAATCTGGGAATCTGCCTAATTTTTACTAACGAATAATTTCCCGAATCGGCAGTGGCTTAGTGGTAGAGAGTCCAATACATGCTGGAGGTCATGGTGTCCAATCATACTATATGAAGAACCTGATCAAATCATAGTGACCGCGCCCCCTCGACCAACATATTTCTTAAAGAGTACCATAAATGTTTTATTAAATTATTGTGCAAATTAGTGTCACAGTTATTATTTCAAGGTTTAGTAATAACAGTGTGTTTATTTTCAGATATCAAGAAGAAACTGTTGGCACTGAGCAAGAAGAAGGAATGTGAGGTTGTAGGTCATGTCCAACCACCTGTACTTTTGTTCAGCAACTAGTGCAGAAAATGGAGACGAAGTGGAACAGAAATGGGTGTCGATTCTAAACCACATCAACAACAAGCATAATGGCCATAGTGACCTCTTTCCACGCTGTAGAAACAATATATAATGTTGTACCTTGTATTGTGTTTTGACAAGTTAAAACAATTGATAACGAGTATTTCACAGGTCTAAGGAAATCCAAATATGGTGTAATTATGCAGAAAAAAATGAATTTTCCCTTCGACTTGGAACTGATAACAAATAAAAACAGAATACAGAATTGTGTTCAAAGTTCCGAAGTAGAATCATTCAGTTATTCAATTACATTTATTTCAGTCAGCAACTAATCTTGCTTAATTACATATTGATTTTCAATACCGTCGATCGGTGATGTTTAATTACAACATTATTATATCCATCCAGTTTTATGGGCTATAAAAGTTGACATATTTGATATTTTATTCCAGGTTCTAAAGCGCACAAAGAACTGAGGCTTCTTCTGGGGAACAAGTGACTTCTGACAGATATCCGGAAACTGTCCCCAGCAGAACAGACATCACAACTGGAGTCGCAGCAAACGGTCGTCTGTCAGTTTGCCCCCAAGTTTGTGAGCTTCTCCTACCCAGGAATGAAACAAAGGTCAGTGGTGTTCAATGTTTTGTGTAATGTACTGTTTCACATTTACATTATGTAAACCCATGTTTGACAGACATTACATTAATTTATAATCCAGGACTCGCTTTGTGTGCAGTTTTTTTCGCAATATTTATTGCAATATCATCATAGCCGAATCCAATATATCTTCTTATTGTTTGGAAATTGTTTAGGCCTAGAGATTTCGAATCCAGTACAGAAACAAAAACTGACTGTTTGAAATACTTAATTTCATATGAGCAATGAAAATAGTAATGCAAGGGGCAGATTACTAGGTTGTGTATTAACAACAATCTAATGTTATTACAGGTTGAATCTGGCAGCCCTCCATACATGCTGCAATGCGTACAGAGCCCAGGCAGTGAACAAGGATGGAACACTGATGTTTAAGCCGTCTTACTCGAAGTACAAAGCTGGACACAACGTGCTGAAGGTTGTAAAAGAAAGCTATTCATATGTTAAACTATGTTATTTAAAGTCAGTTACACTTCTAATATTGTAAAACTAATGGACATAAATAGAATGTTCCTAGGAACACTTGTGTCGCCCGCCTTGTATTTGTGGTCTTGACCTACTTATAGTTCATATATGTTTTCAAGATATGGGCAGTATGTGATACTTCTCAAATTATGCCCACGGTTAGGTAGCTTAGATGACAAAGGACAAAGTGATCCCCAAGTGTCTGCCATGCTACACAGGTGACGCAAAAATGAATTGTCTCATGATACTAAACTAATTGTTTGGCAATTCTACCACTTTTCAGCATTTAGCTTATTTGTCTGCTTTCAATAAAATATTTTCAAACCATATATTTTTTATAATAATGCAAGTCCTCGTTTCAAAGCTTGAAAAATACATCAAAATTGCCATGTGTCCCTTTAAAACATTTGGATGATCGGAAGTTTTCGACATAACGTGTGTTCCAATATTTTAGCAATGGTTTATCCTTTGCTGACAATGGTAAAACAAACTACTAAAAGCAAATCAAACACATCTCTTTATAAACGTATTTTTTTAATAATAAATATAAGGTTTATTATTACAGATATTAAATATGAACATTTATTTTTTTTTACAGGAGTATGTCGATGGTTTACTGGACGAGATGCTGTCACTTCGAAAACAGCACAAATCGCACAAAGCCGCACAGGAATCGGCCAGATACCACCTTCAAGCACCCCCACCAGTATGCAGTATGGCTATCGGAGTGTCCAAGGAAGATGCAATTAGAAGGCATATTTCGCGCTTTGGTCATAAGGGGTCCCGATCTGCATACTTAAATCCTGTATAGACTCCATTTTCTGCTGAACTTTTTTCGCGAATAACACTTACAGCACATGCTGGTAAAACACGCCTGTCGAGCTTATCCAGTCCTTTCCAAACCCACATAGCCATTCGACGGTATGCTCTGCAAATAGAAAAAAAACATACGGTCAAGAGAGAAAAATAAAAAACAGTTACAGGAATACTAGTGTATAGAGTACTTTGTGATGGTGAGGATACTAGAAGCCTGAGAACTAATAGAATGTGTATGCTTTTGGTAAGAGGAAGAAAACATGAACATACATGGTAAAATATTATTTTAAACGCTGATAGCTAGATGGATTAAGACGCCAAACTAAAATAACGAAGGTGTTATTTAAATTTGCAGTTTACGGGAAATATTCATTTTTTAAAGTTCAGTTATTGGATATTGATCATGTTGAAATTGTGGTTTGTTTTGTACAAAAGAATGGAATTTCGACAGACTTGAACCTATCTATATAGGAGGATCTTAAAGAGATTGGGGGGTGATTACAGTGTTGTTTTATGACGCGTTTAATGGCTGGATAAAATATTTATATATTGTTTGGACATTTTATGAAAAAAAACATGCGAGGTTCAATTTGCGATGAGTTCGTACCCTTTTTTTTCTGGCGAGCTTATTTTCTTAATTTTACTGCATTTTTTAATTACAAATAGAACATTTGCTGTTTTGATATAACTAATTTTAATAAAAGGTGTTGCAGTTGAGTTGAGAAAATAATTGCTTTCACTTGTACTACACACTCATGAAAATGTTTTCACTCGGTCTCGTTCAGAAAATATGTTATTCACTCTAAGCAGTCACTCTATACTCTTTTAAAAGAAAGTATGTAATTGTTATTTCAAAACGTGTTGTGTGGAAAAATATTTTAAAAAAAAAACTTACATAAAACGTAATAGAACCTCCCATTTTTTGGCTGACAGCAGTTCCAAATGAAAAATAAAAAACAATGACAGATATTCTTTTATTTGTTTCACCTCCTTTATAAACAGATAACTGCATGACCTACCACTTGTTAAATGTACTGTCGACAATTGTAGAAGGTAAAGTATAGGACAATTGTACTGACATATGACCAGTGCGAGAATGGTACTTTTATTTTCCAGGACAATGAAACCTCAAAACAAATGTTTTTGCTGTAGAAAAATACAATATCATAATTCAAAGTTTGGTAAAGAAAGATATCACAGAACAATTTTAACAAGATTAATGTTCTTCCTTCACAAATTTCAAATATTTTGTGACTAAAACCTGGGAGTTTCTTCGATAGAATTTGCAGCAACTCTGCAGTTCAGGGTGAGAAGGTTCTAGGCCCATTTTCCATATTTTATCTCGATGTATATGGAGGATGAGCCTGGCATGTTCATGCCTGTTAGGCGCCATATAACCTTTCATTTGTTGATGCGCCTTAACATCCAATTTAATTCAATTGAAATATGTTCCACAGTATACAAAATGTGAAAATCATAATTTTTTCTCTCCATAAATACTCTCTTGGAGTGCCTACAGTCCCTTTAATCGTAAAACAGACATCAGTGTCTATAATATTCGGAGATGACCTACTGGTGAATTGGTTCCTCATCGCCAATTGGCCCCATGTCACGAAGAAATTCGTAGAATGACACCTCGATGACTTCTTCATTCGACAATTGTCATCAAAACCTCGATGCTGTGTTACGCATTGTGGCACCGCATGAAGCCGTTCCTCTAACTCGTTGTACTCATGGCAACAGTTTGACTCTCTTTCAGTTGGCATTGGCCGACAGTGACCACATCTGCAACTGAAATATATTTTAAATGTGGAATTTAGCAAAAACTACTGGGAACATCAAATGTAGAACTTTCTTAAAATAATAAAAATTAGTCAATATTCAAGCGAAGCAAACACTCGGATCAAGGTTTCATCATGCTTAAGCTAAAGAGGTTTAATGGTTGCAGATAAATACAAAACTGAACCTCTATTCGGCAGGCAACATATACAATTGTTTCAGAGAATGTGGAAGGCAAGACATTTTTTTTCTCAATCTTTTCCTAAAACGGGAATGCTTCGCAAAAGTAAAGAATATGCTTATTATTACGATACGGATAGATCTTTAAGAAAACAAAAACATTACATATACCGATCTAGATCACATAAATACCAACAACAGTTTATTTGCTACATGAAAGCGCCGATACATATACCGGTAGGAACATTGCCCAACGGGGACAGTGGGTGGGGTATGTATACATTTTACGAGCAACAATATCGTATTGAATGACGCTATTTAATGCTTTTTTTGAACTGTCAATGTAAAATTCGTTTCAATTAGTGTAAAGCGGCATATGTAATGCACGTATGTTATGGAACATCTCATTATAATGGAGTAACTACCAATCGACGTTTCCAAAACGTTCTCCATCGCTACCAAAGCCGTTGTCTGAATCGCCGTCGGTATCACTTTCCGAGTTGCTGTTGTTATTGTCACTAGTATTATCTGACAGAGGTTCAAACATGTAAGGTTGAACAATGAAATCGTTTTCAATAACCTCGTCTAAAAATTCACGAACCATTGTTAATTTATTGCTAAATCATTGAATGTTTTTTCAGATAAAAATCGCCTTGATGTAATGCAGTCATTGTTAAGGCCGCATTGTTTATCGGGGAAGTAGGTGTGACGTCATCACAGCGATGCGCCCTCTGAAGGCGAAATTTTCCATGAAAGGGAAGCAACATCAGCCTTGGAATTTTGTCGATCAAATATCTCTTTCTTCAAAAAGTTTTTTATTTGCTTTATTTCACCAATAATAATTTTATTACAATTTTTTTAATATTTTGTTGAAGAACATGGATATTAAAGGGGTTGCGCTGGATCTTTAAAGTTCTTTATTGTATATATTATTTACCGTAGGAGAAAAAAAAGGACTGGCAACGTTTAATACATGTGTAACATCCAGATACCAAGAGGTGTTATAAAAGGATGCGATAACAGCTGCCTGAGTAACTGGAAATATAGAAATACAAAAATAAATCTGCGACAAATTGTGCACATTTTGTCGCAGATTTATTTTTGTATTTCTATATTTCCAGTGGAGATACCAGCAATCTCTTTTAAACGTATTTGGAAATAGAGATATTACACTGTATTTAATAAGGTTGTGCAGTAAAGTTGGAAAATTCGGAAATACGGTGTACGATTTTATTTTTGGGGGTTGGGTGGAGGTTGGTATGATGCCATTTTCAGCATAATAAAGGAAATAATAATTGTTTAAGTAATGACAATATCTTTAAATAATATTGAAATTAAAATTATCGGGTGTGAAATTCACAATATAACAATCTAACATATTTTATGAAAATACTCAATGCTGATTGGCTATTGGAGAGTTTTTAAAAAAACTATATAGAACTTTGCCGTCACGTCCTTCAATCGTTAGAACGTCATTTTAAACGATTTTCAACATCGAAAAACATCCAAAACAACGATTATGTTATTTTAAGGCAACGTTACGTTTAAACAACAAATTGAACTTGGTAGAAACACGATAAAGCTGTATATTTTACAGCTTCGTTTGGTGTTGAGAGATGGACGTAGAATGTTAGTTGTGAGAATGTGTTTGAATTATGTTCAATCTCTCGAAAATGCGTGTATGAAATACATAAAAACCCATGTCAGATAAAAAAAAACACAAAACAACATTTCCAGCGGGTTTATATTGTGCGAGATCAAAACCTGGTGGTTCGGACTTGAAACACATCGAAACCGCTGGCCTTCGACCCTTGGTATCGATGGTATTCAATACCCGCCCACCAGGTTTTGATCTGGGGCAATATAAACCCGCTGAAAATATTTTATTTCTTGATTAAAAAAATACTAACAATATTTCTCTGAATTACAACATAGAATAACAACTATATAATATATTTACATTTCTACTGCACATGCCTGCAATGAACTACTGTTAGTTCAGTTAGCCTGTGAAAATGTACCACTCAACATCAAACTAATTGCAACATAAATGATTTGCCAATTTTCTGTTATAGACACATATTGCGATAAATCACGAAAAAGTGTAGAATAATTAGATAGCGGAAAATGGTGTTCTTTTTTTGTTTTGTTTTTTCATATTTCCTATAAAGCTTTTCATAAAACAACCACAGATTTAGGGTTATGTGTAATTGCTACATTTTCTTGGAATAGGATATTTTAACGATGTATTGTAGCATGGTCGGTGACATTTCCTTTGATGAATGCAGAGCATTAAATCCTTTAATTTAGGTTAACTAAAGGGGCTTGGCTTTACCGTACTACAACTACCGGATATTGGAATTTAGAGTACGGTCACTATGACGTGACAGTGTTACTCAGTACACCATGCTACAAAAAAGATAGAGTCTGTCTCAGCTCGTTGGTTATTTAAACACCTCGATGGGCTACGCCCATCTCGGTGTTTAAAAACGCCAACTCGCTGAGACCAGACTCTATCTATTACTTACACTATTTGTGGAGTGCGTAGTCTAGTGGTAGAGCGCCGAACTCATGATCGAGAGGTCGTGAGTTCGATCCTCCGTCGCGGCCACGTTATTTATCCTTGAGCAAGATAATTAATCCACATTGCTTAGTACTGGTTCTACCCAGGAAGCCATCGAGAATGATTAATCTAAGTTGCAAGAACTTGTTTCGCAATCGATGTAAAATAAATATGTTTAAAACAAAACACTATTAAGGCCTTAATTACATCTTTGAATACATTTAAAAAATACACATATATTTTAACGCTGTTTCTTGAAGTGTGCATTACCTCGCCTACTTAAATCCAAATAGAGAAATTACATATCAAAGGTAAAGCTATATTATATGTATTTTTTGTAACAGTTTCAGGGGAATACTCAAATTAAGATTGATGATGAAGTGTTGGGTTTTATATATTGACCACTGTGTAGCTGTCGACATTGTTGTCAACTATTAATATGCCGTTATTAGCTTAATAATAACGTCAATCGCAGATAATTGATTTTGGAAGAGTGAAGAGTAAATACTTATGTTAAGATTGATGATAAAACGTCTGAGGGTAAAATATTGACCACTATATGGTAGCTGTCGGCAATTAGTTATTAATCCATTGTTGGTTATTGTTAGCTCCATTCCTAATGGTCGTCCCAACTTACGCTATAACTGTGCACAATTATTGAAAATACCATATGAATAGTCGTAGTAGAGCGGACAGGTTTTTAGATAATTCTGTAAATATAACTGATAACTAACTGCTCCTGCACAGGACTATCACAACACCATGGGTAAATATCGTTATATGGTTTAGCATATTATACTAGAGTAACTGATGTTGCACAATATACTTATAAGTTATACTATACCTTTATGCCATCAGTCGCAATGTTATTTACTAGTATTCTTCAATTACTCACAGCTTTCTCCATTGAATGCTAATGTCAAATACCGTACACCGTCATACCAAGATGTAATGTCCCTTTACAGTAAAACGAATAGGTTAATTGCAACTTGATTTGCATTCAGCATCAGCTCTTTTTAGTGTTGATCATTACAGACACATGATATGATACCCCATCCAGTCACATTATACTGACTCCAGGCCGACCAGTACTTGCACTACCCTTTACATGCTGAGCGTCAAGCAATGAAGCTACTATAGTACCATTTTTCTGAAGTCTTTGATATGACCCGGCCGGTTATTATACCTATGACCTCCTGCATGCAAGGCGGATGCTCTACCATTACGCCACCTCTGCGGTTGTTAGCATTTGTAATTGGGTGTACTGACTCATATCAATGCCGTGATGCAAGGTGTGGTGAAGTACTAATACAGACTAAGGACAAGTAATTTGTATTAATGTTGTAAGCATATATACGATTTACCGTTCTGATCGATGAAAGAGCAAGACACCACCCCACCCTATCCCAATCACCAATTATTATTATAAGTGATATTTTCGAAATATGAAAATCATGCAACAAAAGCACTCGAAGACGATGCTAACACTTGAAACATCTTCACTTAGGTTGTGTGATCTCACAGTAAACTATTATTAAAATGATCAATAGTTTTGGGTAGAAAACACATTAAAAGCCAGGCAATGTTTATTTTAACCCATAACGAATCCAGACTTTATGTTTTGTGTAAGTGTAAAATATTACCGCCAAGTTCGTGTTCACCCGATTTCCCTTGTGATTTTAAAATCGTTATACTTACTTTGGTATGATCACTTTTTAATGTGTGATGATACATGTGTGCACTTACTATACTGCAAAGTGACGCGTTGGCTTTGCTACATAGTAAGCCCAGTCATTCATAGGGCACAAGGCAAAGGTGTACTAGTTCTTAGACGTTTTCGTGATCATTTGGCATATGTTCAAAGTATTATTATATTATATTTAGTTGATTGCCTAACCTCCTAAGTTATAAGACTTCCATAACCTATGTTAATTATTTCAGTTTACGTTTATATAGGCATATACTGGCTTTAATTAGTAACGTTGCAAACTTATAAAAGACAAGTTACAGTAAGGCTCTATGCATATAAACAGGGTGGGTAGTGAGTGCAATAAACACATAAAATTAAAATCTTAACATATCATACTCTGACCCAAAAGTATATTACAAGGAGAAGGGATCATATTTGTTAATATGTTTTTCTGACAAAAAATTGCCGAAAGTCGATGCAAGACAAGTTTGTTACAAGAGACAGTATACTAGTAAGTGATCACAGTTATAACCTAACACATATTATAATACGACTATAACTTTGTACTGACAACAGTTTGGGCGCAAACGGTTTGTAATTTTGTACTATAATATAACCTAATTACCGTGAGTTTTGCAATACGGGATTTCTATCCCTCTTGGAAATCCTATAATATACCCTAATTACCATGAGTTTTGCAATACAGAATTTCTATCCCTCGTGAAATCCTATAATATAACCTAATTACCGTGAGCTTTGCAATACAGGAGTTCTATCCCTCGTGAAAATACTGTAATATAACTAATATCCGTAAGTTTTGCAATACAGGATTTCTATTCCTCGTGAAATCCTATAATATAACCTAATTACCGTGAGCTTTGCAATACAGGAGTTCTATCCCTCGTGAAAATACTGTAATATAACTAATTACCGTAAGTTTTGCAATACAGGATTTCTATTCCTCGTGAAATCCTATAATATAACCTAATTACCGTGAGTTTTGTAAAACAGGATTTCTATCCCTCGTGGAAATCCTATAATATAACCTAATTACCATGAGTTTTGCAATACAGGATTTCTATCCCTCGTGAAAATACTATAAAATAACCTAATTACCGTGAGTTTTGCAATACAGAAATTCTATCCCTCGTGAAATCCTATAATATAACCTAATTACCGTGAGCTTTGTAATACAGGAGTTCTATCCCTCGTGAAAATACTGTAATATAACTAATTACCGTAAGTTTTGCAATACAGGATTTCTATTCCTCGTGAAATCCTATAATATAACCTAATTACCGTGAGTTTTGTAAAACAGGATTTCTATCCCTCGTGGAAATACTATAATATAACCTAATTACCGTGAGTTTTGCAATACAGAATTTCTATCCCTCGTGAAATCCTATAATATAACCTTATTACCGTAAGTTTTGCAATACAGGATTTCTATTCCTGGTGAAATCCTATAAAATAACCTTATTACCGTGAGTTTTGTAAAACAGGATTTCTATCCCTCGTGGAAATACTATAATATAACCTAATTACCGTGAGATTTGCAATACAGGATTTCTATCCCTCGTAAAAATACGTCCGAATAAACAAACTCATGCTAGCGCACTCGTTTGTTTATGCGGACGTATGATCACTTGTGACAGATACCCCGTATCGAAAAAAAATCATGGTTATAAATCTTTCTATAATATAATGCCCCTTTCTCACTCCAAAGTTGTTATCAAAGAAGATTTGTTCCCAGAGGTCATATTTAGTCAGCAAAGAATGCATAAAGTTTATGCATACGTAAGTGAAGTAATAATAAGGATCCTTACTCTAGGTATTGTGTTTTGCATGAAGCACAGTAAAATATGTACACATTTTACATGTGCTTGTTTTCTTAAGGCTTTGTCAGTCATACTGAAAATACCTAATATATGTTTTTCTCAATAATAGTTATGTGCAGGTAAAGTGTTTCTGTTGCAAATACGTTAAGAAATATCGGTTTAATGCCAATGACTTGGGTATTTATAGTTGCCGACAATGCCGATGATTATCAGTTTCACACCCAATGTTTTTATCCATCTTATTATGAATGTTTACACCAAAATGTTCTTAACATTAAACAATTTTACATTGAAATGTAGATCCATTGTAATTAAGTGAGGTGGGTAATTCAATATGTGACTTTTAAGAAACAGTGTTACAGTCTGTGTCTTGTTGCTTCTTAATTCCCATTGAATAACATTTATTATTATATATCATTTTAAATACGTAGTTTTCATTTGCTAAAAAGCAGTCACGTGTAAGTCATTAGTATGAACTATTGACTTTAGAACGTTTCCTATGTTTTGCGGTCAATAGTCTTTTCTTGCAGGTCTGAGAATGACGTTACGCTTTCCGATGACGTGACGTCATGCATGTTAACAAGTAAGCAAAAAGTAAGCAAACAAATGGAGTTTATACGATTCAATATAATAAAACAACTATTTACTTCTTTTTCAGTAAATAGTTAAAGACTATTAATCCTCGGGATGACTATTGACCCCTAGAAGTGAACTGCATCTCGATCAATAGTTCACTGCTTCGGGTCAATAGTCATACCCTTGGATGAATAGTTTTAACCATTGACCTCAACAAAAGTAGATAATTGTATACTAAAGTCGAGGAGCTAAAACAAACGAGATGAAGTTGATTCGTCTGATGAACTTGTTTTGTTTGTATGGGCTGGCGTGGCGCAGTCGGTAGCGCGGCGGATTTGTAACCGGAGGACCCAGGTTCAATCCTCCGTGGTGCCACTGAGTTCCGTCGGTGTGTTCTTGGGTAAGACACTTTCCCTAAGCCTCGTCAGTCGGGTGGGGACGTAAACCTAAACGGCCGACGTAAACCGGGCGGTCCCGGGTATCGGTCTATCCATAGGAATCTATTCGATAATAAGAGTAGGACAGGTTCCCGGATTACTATGTATCCTTCCCCTCTCTCTGGGGCGGCTCTAAATAACCTATACTGTGTTGATAAGCCGTTAAATAACATTCAATTTAATTGTATATACAAGCAAGTTTAAAGTTAAAATGATCTTGGATTAATAAATCGACATGCTAAAAGTAATACCAGATCCACCTGAGATCTTCACCGCGTGCACGTCGCTGAGTGGGCACTCATGACATTCGGGTTGCTGAACTGGAAGCTCTTAATTGACGCGGAGCAGCAGCATGAGTGTCATGTGACCGAGAGTGAAGATGTCTCCTAAGTCCCGTCACAGCACATATCATCTGATGGCTACGCCGAAGTCGGAAGACGGAAGATGTACAGGCCATCGGAGGGTATGTGCGGCGCAGGGGTCATACTGTGATGAGTGTGGCCCCAAAATGGACCGCCAATAACTACACGTGCCCAGTAGATCGATGAACAACCGCCATAGAGGATGTCGACCAGACCCCCCCCCCCCCCCCCCCCACTCCCCCCTCACCGCCACAACGAAATCTACACAGAGCGAAAGCGACAACCCAACTACACACAGACAATGGAAACGACTACAAAGCAGCACCAAGTCACCCAACACACTCCACACAGAGAAGTCCAGGCTATATTTTGCCCATCTCTTCAAGATACCTCACGGCTTGTCGAGTATGTTGGTGGGGGACTTTAAACCTTAGAACTACACACACACACACACACACACACAAGTAATACTCGATAAAAAATTCATGACTGCCGTGTGTCCCTTTAAGTCTTATAGCTAATTGGGCCACAGTATTCTATATTATAGCTAATTAGGCCAGTACTCTATATAGTATTCTATATAATAGTATAGCTAGATAGGTCACAGCACTCTATATGATATACAATACTACTATTGACTGTTGCAATAACAACTGCAGTCAACAAAATGGAACTTCAACTTTGAAAACATTTTAACAACGTAAACAAACTTGTTTGAACCAATACATTAGCTCACTCATGAAGAAGTAGAAGGTAGAGGGCATGGTGCATGCTAGGGATTATGTTGTCCTTGCAAAGATTCAGAAGATCAACATACTTTGGCCTGCTTATTTTATGCCATCTGTTCAGGGATGTGCTAGATCTAAATTGTGGGGACTGGGTATTTCCCTAGAACGCAACCTTTGGTCCACAGTGTAGGTTGGACCAGAAAAGTCAGTTTGGTATTCCAACTGTTTTGGGTTAGAAGATGATATCTTAAATATTTTGTTTGGAGTCCAATACATCTCTTTGTTGTCAGTATTCATTTCAAAAATGTCTTATATTGACAGCCATTTCTTTAAAATCATTCAGCCCCCGTAAAATGTCGAATATGCTTAGCAAACATTGACTAGTATATATACAAATGTATTATCTCCGCAATAAAAAGCGCATGTTTTACTTGTATCCTATTATAACAGCCTATTAACTCATTTTAGAATTACATGTATTTTATATTTAGAATTTTGTTATTCTTAGTTTCAAAAAACTCATTACTCAGTGTAGAGAAGAAACTCAATCAAGAACTGATTTTCTTAGAGCTGATTAAGTCTTTCCACTTTTTTTTAAATGAAATCAATCAGAATGCTTCATTATACCCCCGCTTTCACAAAGTGAAGTGGGGCTATATAGGAATCGCGTTGTCCGTAACGTCACGTCGTGCCGGGCCCCGTCACATATTTTTTAATACTTGCATATCTCAAGCACCTTTAAAGGGATTGTTCCCAAACTTCATATACTCATACCAGCTGATGCCCTTATGTCCCTCTACATCACCCATCACTGATTGTCTAATTTATTACAGAGGTATAGCCCTTTGTTTGACTTAGAATTGTCCAGAATTGTTCCGTCGCGTCCCGTAATACATGTTTTAATGCTTACATATCTCAAGCACTTTTGAATGGATTGTTCCCAAACTTCATATACTCATAACAACTGATGACCTTATGTCCATCTACATCACCCATCATTGATTGCCTAATATATAACAAAAGTATGGCCCTTTGTTTGACTTATAATTTTCCACTATAATATTGTATCATGACCTGTTAACACATTTTTCTTAAATACTTTTGAATTGATTGTTCCCAAACATTATGTACACATAACAACTGATGAGCTAATGTCCCTGTACATTACCCATCATTGATTGCCTAATTTATTACAGAATTACGGCCCTTTGTTTGAACTTAGAATTGTCCACTCTAATATTGTATAATGACATCTTAACATATTTTTCTCAATCATCCGAATTGATTGTTCCCAAACTTAATATACACATAACAACTGAGGACCTTATGTCCTTGTACATCACCCATCATTGATTGCCTAATTTATTACACAACTGTGGCCCTTTGTTTGACTTAGAATTTTCCACTTTAATATTATACAATGACCTGTTAACACATATTTTCTCAAATATTTTGCAATTGATTGTTCCCAAACTTCATGTACACATAACAACAGACGACCTTGTATCCCTTTACATCACACATTGTTGGTGCCTAATTTATTACAGAATTATGGCCCTTTATTTGACTTAGAATTTTCCACTCTATAATTAACTTTATGTGGCTTTCACTTAAAAAGTTTGCATGTATCATGTTATTACATTTGACATACAGTTCACACGTGATGATATGATGTATCTCTGCAATATTTTTTTTTTATTTTGCAGATTTTTTTATAGAATTATGAATCTTTGTTTTACTTAGATTTCTTTTTCATTAAAAAATTAACATATATTTTAGACATTTATTCTTCTTGATTTTGCCCATCCTCATCGACTATAGATGATCCATAACCATACTGCACACAAACTTCACCAAATTATCAATCAAATTTGTGCAACACAGTTGTAACTTGAGTTACAACCATGTTGCACAAAAAATAATTGACCGCATTATCAACTGACTTTGTGCAACACAGTTGTAACTTGAGTTACAACCGTGTTGCACTAACAAATTGAACCTTTATGAGAAACGACCTTATGACAAAATCACAATCTTGACTTTAATGTTTCAAATTCAGTTTTTTATAATTTAAAGACAATAAATTAAACAGATTATGTAATAAAATGCATTTGGTGAGAAAATGGAGTTACAACCGTGTTGCACTGAGCCCTCGAAATGTTCAACATTATAAAACAAAAAATAGCTAATAGAAGACGTACGATGGCTAACTCAACATCGCATAAGCTGGACTGGATGTTGAAAAGTCGAAACAACGTTGTTGAAAAGTCGAAACAACGATGGTGGAAAGTCGAAATTACGATGGTGAAAAGTTGAAACTACGATGTTAAAAAGTCGAAACTACGATGTTGAAACGTCGAAATTACGATGGTGAAAAGATGAAACAACGACAACACGAAAGTACGGTGTTGAAAAGTCGAAACTACGATGGTGAAAGAACGAAATAATAACGACTTTTCCCATCGTACTATCGTTGTTTCGACTTTTAATCATCGTATTTTCGACTTTTCACTCTTTAATAAAGACCAAATTACAATCGTCAACACGAAATTGTTAATTCTAATAGTATGTCATGTTTATCCGAGTCACTACCGTAAAAATAGACTAATCAATCGAGTTATTACGTGATCCAAAATAAAAAAGAGTCATCATTTAATATAAATATATGGTAAACACTTAATAGATGTAAAGCTACAAAATGAATTACAAAATGAATTACAGCTGGGTGTTTTTTTATTTTAATACAAAGCCTTATTGGTGGGTTTTTGTTATATATCAAATGTTGATATGTTGTAGCCTTCTTGCTCGCGCGTAAAGCATTTCTAAAATTTGGATATATTCCCGACATTTTATTAACTGCAGGATCCTTGTCTCGTTTTGTTCTTATCACAAATCGGATATGCGTTCAGTTTCTCTGCTTTAGCAAATGTTATGTATCATAACATAACAAACATTAACTGAACGACTGTTTAAAAAACCTAAAGTTAGCAAACAGTCTTGAGAGTCGTTTCGCAACAAGACCGTGGGTAAACTAAAACAAACTGATGCTATTTTGTAAAAATGTTGTGGTGTAAAACATGTTTGCTGTTCTCTTGGAACTGAACGCTTGCCTGGTATAGATTTTAACTTCATGTTTTAAAATAAAAACTTATACTAGAAAGTGAATCCATTGGAAGAAACAAACGCGAACAAAAGAGAAACTTAGCAATAACAATAATAATAATCATGATAATAAAAATCATAATAATATTATTTATAAATAGTAATAAATAATAATAATAATACTCATAATAATAATAATATTATTATTATTATTATTATTATTATTATCAATTATACTTATTTTCATTATTATTATTATTATTATTATTTAAGGAATAAGTCAATATTTAATGCTGAAGCAATATTTACACTGAATACTTAGTAATAATTTAAAATTTCAATCCAAACGGTTTTTGGTCTAAACGATTGAATTATAACATGTCTGTGTATTTAAAGTACATAAGCTTAGTAGTGTGATGTCAAAATTGTTGAAATCGGAAATCCACTGTCAACCACTCAGTAACTCTTAAAACGAAAAACATATAACCTTTGATACTGAACGTGTTATTCCTATAATGTTTGATAATGAACGTTTAACTGCTATAAAACTTGATTCCACGGGATCCACTTTTCAGTATTTATTGACATTTACACTAGCGTTTGTTTAGTGCTGTGTGACGGCCGTAAAAAGTTGCTCCGACTACAAATCAGAAGTGTTATTACATATTAGTCCATTGGGATCATCAAGCCGAATCCATTTGGCTTTAAAATAAAATATCGCTTAAGCCTAGGACGCGTGAGAGGTGTTGCACTTTACATTACCTCATATGAACAGACTCAATAAAACCGAGTCTGCTACTTTTATCTCTTGTTTGTGTTTGTTGCTTCCAATGGATCCACTTTTCAGTATTTATTGATAATGAAATTGTTACTGCCATAACCTTTGATATTGAAAATGTTAATGGTATAACCTGTGCAAGTACTACCAATGTCAGGAAACCATTTGTAACGTTCTATAGTACCTTTCGTATTGAACATTGAACAATTAGGAGAACAAAGCAAAGTAGCACACATATGTACATATTTACTTAATTTAATGCTATTTTTCACATTTTAAACAATACCGTGCTCATCCGTTTTAGACTCTTCAACGATATATACTCAATACCACATTATGCAGAATATATTTTAAGATGTCTTTATACAGTAGATATGTACAGTAGATATATCAATTACGAATAATATATATTGAGATGGCGGTATATTCATTACACTTTATGACGAATATATATTCAGATGTCCTATGTCCATTACATTTTATGAGGAAAATATACTAAGCATATTATGAAGAATATGAATTGAGATGACCATATACGTCTATTACACATTAGGATGTATATATACTGAGATGTCCGCATGTCCATTACACTTTATGATCAGAATATATTACGGTCACCGTATATTCATTACACATTATGACGAGTATATATTGAGATACACGTATGTCCATTACACAGTATGACGAATACATATTGAGATACACGTATGTCCATTACACAGTATGACGAATACATATTGAGATATCTGTATATCAATTACATATCAAGACGAATATATATCCTTCAAATGTGATTCACATTATAGGATCTAACATGGTCACACACACACGCACGCACGCACGCACGCACGCACAGACACACACACACACAGGCGCCCGTGTAGTCCTTTTATATGGTTACTTTTGTGAGTCAGTAGTCTATAAACATAAGCTATGTGTACACAAAAAACTATTATTCGCAAATGAACTAGAGGTAACAACAGTTATCATTGTTCACCAAATTTAATTGACTGGTGTTTTTCAATAAGGTCTCAACGAGTTTGGCAATATTGACAGAGACGTTACATAACTAGAGGTTGTTTTTAGTAAAAACATATGTCTCCACCATTGTGGAGAATGCAATAAATCCGCAAAAAATATCATTCATATGGAACACAAAGATAATACGCGAAATTAGGCTTGGAACTGAACATCCTTTCCAAGTTTCGTCGAAATCCGGATAGAATTTCAGGAGAACAAGTCTTGACAAATTTTGTGTATTTAAACCTTTAAAGGGCCAAAACTCCGCCAAAAGTTATTTAACCGAAACATGGCGAAAATATGCGCACGTATGCTTGGTAAAGATCACCCGTGCCGGGTTTTGTTGAAATCTGGCCAGGGGATCGGGAGAAATAGACCGGACAAGGTTTGTGTATTAAGACCTTTAAAGGGTCATAACACAGCCAAAAATCATTCAGCCAGAACACAGCGACGATATGCGCAACTAGGCTTGGTGTAGTTTCGTTGAAATCCGGCCAGTGGTTCAGGAGAACTATTCGGGAAACGTTTGCATATTAAAACCTTTAAAGAGTCATAACTCTGCCAAAATCATTTAACCGGAACACGGCGACGACATGCGCAATAAGAATTGGTACTGATCATCATTGCCAAGTTTCGTCGAAATCTGGCAAAAGGGAACTAGCCGGACAAATTATGTGTACTAAAACATATAAAGGGATATAACTCTGCCAAACATCATTCAACCAGAACACGGCGATGATATGCATAACTAGGCTTGGTAGTGATCATCCCTGAAAAGTGTCGTTGAAATCCGGCCAGGGGTTAAGGAGAACAATCCATACAACGTCTGTGTAATACATCCTGTAAAGGGCAATAACTATGCCAAAAATCATTCAACCGGAACACAACGATGATATGGATAGCAAGGCTTGGTACTGATCATTCATGCAAAGTTTCGTTGAAATCCGGCCAAGGGTTGCGTGTTTTGGGGTTTACTTTGTTCTGTGAAAGCTGCATTTTCTGTTCGACTTTTGGTTTATTACTAAACAGTATATATTCAAGAAATGTATTTAATACATGTACAGGATTTGAAAACATGCTTTCGATGAAAACTCGATGTTCGACTTTTATACTTATTTCTATGGTGATGTGATTTACAAACTTTGAAAGATCCTTGATCATAAAGACGTTCATACAATATTTATTACACTTGTTAAAACGTTTGTCAAAAGAGGTTATGACCCTATCATTTTGCAACTCTCTGCATGTTTAGTGGTTGACCCATTTACAGTTCGCCACTATCTTTTCCTCTTTGATTGTACGATGACTGGACAGATTGTGGACCCTATGATGACGTTTACCTAAATCATTATAGAACAGTAGCGTTTGATGTTTGTCTTTAATCTTGTGTCTTCTCGTGTTGCAATGGCTTCTGCTTAAATCACTGAGTATTTACTTTGTGGCTTTCTATGTTTCTGTTGTTGTTTTTATATTATATATACATGATCATTTATGTTTAGATTATAATCTGGCGGAGATCTTTATTTACACTATCCTGTTTATCGGGATGACAATAGGGTAAGAGTGAGATTTGGTGTACCCTAGAACCTGGTTTAAACCCCCAGCGGCCTTTTTTTGTCACTGACCGTTCCAAGGCGGTAGTCCTATTGTCAACCCTTTTGTGTTTGTGGTGTCTTATTTTGCCTTTTATTCAACTTTAAAGTTGTTCTTTGCTTCTGTGTTTGTGGTTGACTGTCGTCCTTGAATGCTACTTTTCTGTTCCATTTTTATTTTGTGCAAAGTTTGTGTAATAAAACCGTTAAAGGGCCATAACTTCGCTAAAAATCACTCAACCCTAACAACGCGACGTTATGCACAACTAGGCTTGATACTGATCATGTCTAAAATGTTTCTTTGAAATTAGACCAGAGGTTAGGGAATACTAGTCCGGACAATATTTGTGTATTAAAACTTTTAAAGAGCCATAACTCCGCCAAAAAACCCTCAACCGGAACAAGGCGACGATATGCGCCACTACATAACTCCGCCAAAAATCATTCCACTGGAACACAACGTTCTGATCATCTCTACAAAGTTTCGTTGATATCCGACCAGGGGTTCAGGAGAACTAGTCCGGACAAGGTTTGGTTTAAACATATTTTATTGTTCAATGGTTTACAACATTTCATATATACATTGTACAAACATATTAAAGGATTAGAACGAAAGCAAACTGATTATAGTAGAATTCTTCTCCTAGACAAGGTGTGTGACATACAGACAGAAGACAGACGACTGACAGACATACAGCTCAAAAACAATATGTCTCCCCTCCACATGTCTCC
The DNA here is from genome assembly GCA_037043455.1 of Cyrtodaria siliqua. NCBI lineage: Eukaryota > Metazoa > Mollusca > Bivalvia > Adapedonta > Hiatellidae > Cyrtodaria > Cyrtodaria siliqua. The sequence continues at coordinate 43,993 of JAWPHD010001894.1, forward strand.
CCTCCACAAAGTTTGGGAGACATAATAAATGCCCGTTATTAGTGAACATTTCTGAGAATTTTAGCTCATCTACGGTATTTATTACATAGTCTCCGGTTTTCATCGAACTTAAATGTTGTTTTTTAGATAAGATCTCGAACTATTTCAATGATGAGTAAATCAAAAGAGGCGTTACGGAGTAAAAACCCTTGATTAATGAAAATTAAGCGATTTTTTTTAATACAAGATAATCTTAGAAAACTGTTTCCGAATTTTATCAAATTTGGTTGGAAAATTAGTTGCAACATTACGTGGTCCGAGTATTAACTGTCATACCCCATCCAACCCCTTCTCCAAGAAGCGAAAACGGGGTTGGCTGGGGTATGAAATAAAACTTTAATTTCGACTTCAAAAGTTAGCATATTGTAAAATTATAACATGTAATAGGTAATTTTAAACAGGTTATCTCATTTCTTTCAGTAAAACGAATTTTTAAAAGTGTTTTATTGTCGAAATATCAATTATAAAATCCTGCTAATATAAGTTTTCCTATCGCTTAATTGAATTAAGACGGGAACACGTAATGTATAATCTCGGACAAGTTTGGCCATGAATAAACTCTCTATGTATGCGTAATTAAGTAATTGCCATTGATTATGTTTAAACAGGTTTTTTTAACTTGTGGACGAGATAGTAAACAGCTTTTGATTATATTGAAATTGGATTTAAATGTTTCTTTCAAAGGCCTGTCCAGATTATGCGATGTAACATTGTGCATCGTCCGTCTCCCGTTAGTTAATTCTTGGGGATGGGGTAGCTTATATTAGCAGGATTTTATAACGTATATTTCGACAATAAAACACGTTTAACACATTTTTACTGAAAAATTAAAATGACCTGTTTAAAATTAAAATTAAATATTTCTTTCAAAGGCCTGTCCAGATTATGCGATGTAATATTGTACATCGTCCGTCTCCCGTTAGTTAATTCTTGGGGATGGGGAAGCTTATATTTGCAGGATTTTATAATGTATATTTCGACAATAAAACACGTTTAACACATTTTTACTGAAAAATTAAAATAACCTGTTTAAAATTAAAATGAAAGTTAATACTCGGACCACTTAATGCAATATCATTTTGACTTTAAACCTGCTTGCATATAATTAAATACAATTTTGAGTTTTCATTCTTTCGTCTTATTCTACCAGAAATTTAAATATATTAGTTGTGCAATATTATCAACAGCTAGTAATATGCAAAAACAATTTGCTTTATACAATTCTTATAATTAATATTAATGATTGAACAAATGCAAGTTCTGTAGCAAAACTCAAGATTGCCGAGTTTGTTTTGTATGTTATCACTCGTTTTGAGCCGTCCTCTCTGGGTTACACAATAAAGAAACACATTTCTGAGTTGACGATTATTTATCTCATCTTCTATTCTCCAGGCTGTCCCACGATAGCCCAGTCAATCACCAAGCTAATAAAATAGCGGTTAAATGTAGATAGTGTATCTAACGTTTAAGTGTTTATTCATTCAAATATAAATCTCTGTAAAAAGCAATGTCAAACACAATTAACACACACACACATTTGATAATTCTGCCTGAAATTGAAAACTGGAAGTCTCCTTCTTTTGCAAGGAGACTTATTATTTAAAATCGATCTATATTGCTCAAAATTATTTCAAATATATTATAGAGGTGGAGAATAACACTCATTATCATGTTGTTGTTTTTGTTGTTGTTGTTGTTGTTTTCATTCATCCAACAATCTAAATTTGGCATTCAACTTGTCTCCATTAGCATTCTTTGTAGCTTCCACCAAAAGCTCGGTATCACTGAATGTGATGCTTACTTGAATGCAGGTATCATCTAGATGCTCAACGTCAACATTCAGCGTTCCTAAAAGAATACATGACGGCTCAGTTGTGTATATTGGATCGGGCTCTGTAGAGGCATAAAGCGATAAAACGAAATCGTTTCCATCAATAGAAGAGTACTCTTTCGAATTTTGTGCTTTACCAGTTCCCATTTGCTGACCAATAGTTACATGCTTATCAAATGTATTTTTAATACGTACTATTCCATCTTTGTCAATTACTTTACGATATTCTGGAATCGATTCTGCCTTTATCTTCTCCATGTTTGATAAGGCCATCTTGCAAGAAAATCCATATGTGTATCTACATCTGCGCTCGGAAATGGCACTCGGATCATGGCCATATATCACCGCGCCTTTCAGGATAGCCAGACCAGCATCTTCCGGGATGATTATTCGCTTGTCGGGAAAGTGCTTCTGAATGCTTGTTTGTAGCATTGGTGATTCGGAGAACCCTCCCACCATCAGGATTGTTGGGACATTTTGCACGATCTCTTCTTTGAAAAGCATCTGCAAGTGTTGAACTATACCTGTAATGACCGCTGTGAACAAATCTTTTGCGATAGTTGCTTCTACTCTCATTTTGTCACTAATCCAGCTGATTTGGTTGGAATACTTTGTCAACGACAGTATGTCTTTGATATTTTTGCCTGTTTTTGCTTTAAGTAAATTGTTTAACTCGACTGGAACCTTAAACAAAAATTTTGAGTCCATCTCAGGCTTAAACGTTCTCTTTTTCACTTCGAACTCTCGCAGAAGATCTAGCATATCCACCATGCTTTGTTCTTTCAATTTGGCCATGACGTCCTTACCGACGATGTCAGATAATAGTCGCAGGAAGGCTTGGTCGACGTACGTACCTCCCCAGTTACCCCCGCTTGCCCGGTACAGCTCAGCAAGAGTACCGTCAGGTAAAACTTCATGCACAGTAATATCAACGGTCCCACCTGTTGGAAAAAAAACAAATTCCGCCTCAGTGTAAGACATTTTCTTCAAATAGGAAATCTTATTTGCTTTCAGTATAAATGCTGTCAATAAATATAACAGCAAGGGCACCATAAGCTCTACATAATAAGCGTGTATGCGAGTTTTACCAAACTAGTATTATACACAATGAAAAAAAAATCCGGCTATTGTGTTCACAAGTTAAATAAAGTGATTGTCTAATAATTCAATGAAACATAAATTTCAAATGTGATAAGGCGTGACTATGAATTATAATTTGTCCAAAACACATTCACTCGGTACACAGGTACACATTCTGATCGAATACGATAAAGGACATAAGAAATATAATGATCTTAGGAGTCCACTATGCAATAATATTATTATTTACATATATGTATTGATAATGATTTTGTTTTATTTCATATTGCAAAGAAAACGTGCAGTACCTGGACCATTAAAATAAATGAATGTTTTTCTCGATATTATTGAATGTCAAAGCTTACCACCAGCATCCAAAACAAGATACTTCGATCCAGGATTGAAGGGAGATAATCCGCCCGTTGAGCCGACTAGCTTATCTACCTTTAGCGATCTACAGAATAACGAGGCCGCTTCTGGTTCCAATGCCAACACAAGTTCGTCCTCAATAATCCCAACCTATTTAAAGATGCAACTTGAACATTTAAATAATTAATTAAACAAAATATAACTAAATTTTAACAACTAGCATACAAGCAATATGATTAAAAACACAAAGACGAATAAATACGATCAAATATAATTGTGATAATATGTATCAATACATACTAAAAGAGGATCCCCTGGAAGTAACAAGCACAAACAAGAGATAAAAGTAGCAGACTCGGTTTTATTGAGTCTGTTCATACATATGCAACACCTTTCACGCCTTCTAGCACCGGCTTAAGCGATATTCTACTTTAACGCAACAACGATTGGGCTTGATGATCCCAAAGGACCACTAAGTAATAACACTATTGATTTGTAGTCGGGACGGCTTTTTACGGCCGCCACACAGCACTAAACAAACGCTAGTGTGGATGTCAATAAATACTGAAAAGGACATTCCTTGGAAGCAACAAACACAAACAAGAGATAAAAAGTAGCAGACTCGATGTTATTGCGTCTGTTCACGAGGGGAAATGTTAGTTGAAACAACGCTCACGCCTCCTAGCACCGGCTGAAGCGAAATTCTACTTTAAAGTCACAAATATTGGGTTTGATTATCCCAAAGGACTAGTAAGTAATAACACTACGGATTTTTAGTGATTTTACGGCTGCAACACAGCACTAAACAAACTCTAGTGTGAATGCCAATACATACTGAAAAGGGAATCCCTTGGAAGCAACATACACAAACAAGAGATAAAAGTAGCAGATTCGGTTTTATTGAGTAAATGCATTCCATACACTGGTAGCTTCAATAAATCGGATAGTATTTGCATTTGTTTTGTAAGGGATCAGCTTTTGTAATAATAAGTTACTGCTAGTAATCAAAATGTTATGAAAGACTATTTATAATTGCAAAAATGATATAAATTGTTGTTTAACGACTCCTTGCATTTTTTTGATTCAGGCAAACGTGAAGGGCACATATAAATGTTACTAAATTAAATATTTACTATTTATAAACTACTATTGAATGGCTTCCTATGGTTCTTCGAGGATGGTAAATAAAGTGGTCAAATATATGTTATTGTTTAGATGGGATGGTTACAAGAACTAATAAAATGGTACATTTCCGAAATAGGTGCTATTTTTCAGATAATGATGCATGCAAGTTTCTGTATATTAAACAGTTGCATATTTATTTATGTTTTTAATTTATATTCTATATTTATTTATTTATTTATTTAAAAGGGCTAAAAGTGTGTTTAAATGAATGCAGAGTAATGAAACATGTGTATGCATGTGCTTGGTGATGCTGCTGGCACTTATCCGACTACTTCGAAGTTTCATTGACGAACGACTTGTGGGTATTAAATACACGGACTTGCCAAAAACAACAGCAAAAAGAGATTATTTTTCAAAATGAAATTCGGATTTATCGAACATTAATCTCTAAGTGTCCTTGATCATACTTAAGATACTCATGTCAAGTTTGATTGTATGCCTGTATACATGGACTTGCCAAAAGTCTTTAACCAGAAACAGTGCCATAGTTTTGTTAAAATGCAATGGAGTCATGGAATCTACCAGTGCCCTTCATGGTACTGGACATATTTCAGGCTTTACTGAATTTTATTGATATATCAAAAGAGCTGTTGAAATACTGAAATACATAGACTTGCCAAAAAGATTTACCAGAAATCGAAAAAGGGCAATAATCTTCGTCAAATGCAATATAGAGTTATCCAAGTCCGACTGATGTATGAAGAGTGGTTTCTAAAATTATTAGACTTGCCAAAAACGTTAGCCTAAAAGACAAAGCCGACGCTTTCGCGGACGCCGACGCCTGGGTAAGTACAATAGCTCTCCTTATTCTTTGAAGAGTCTATCTAAAATGACTTCTTTGGAAAAATCCAGTAATATCATAACACATCAAGTTGCACTAAAGTGACACCCTTTAAATTAAGACTCTCCCCACTGAATATGCTTTCTCATCCTCTCCCGCTCCCTCCCCCTCCCTCCCTCATTGTGACTTTCTATCTCTCAGTTATGAATTTCCCCCTACATCGCCCCCTTTCATTTCCCCGCCTTCTCTATCCATTTCTCTCACTCCTTTCCTCTTCACTTTCAATTTTATTGCTCTCTCTCCCTTTCTTCTTTCTCTGACCTTTGCTCCCTCCAGTTCTCCTCATCTATCTCTTCCGCCTACTGTCTAGGCACTACCAACTCCATCGCGATCTCGTCATTTTCTCTCACGCAATATCGCTACCTACATGCTCGATATCTCTTGAGTTCTCTCTCTAAATATATACTTTATATATCCTTTGTATCTCTTTCTCTATCATCCTTTCTCTCTCTTTTTAACTCTCTCTCTCTTTTCTTCATTCTCTCTCTCTCTCTCTCTCTCTCTCTCTCTCTCTCTCTCTCTCAAAAATTAAACTCAATAATGTTTTCTTTCGTTCCAGTCATATTATTAAACTACGTATTGTACTAAACCCGATATGCTGTAAAAATTCTGAAATAAAATATGTTAAACCAAACATTGACCTCCAAGTATGGTTTATATTTAATTTTCTGGTATATTCATTTAAGGCTGATATACATTTCATTTGTTGACTCATATTTTACGTAAGCTTATTTACGAGATTTTAATAAACATTGTTATCTTTATCCTGCTATTATAAAAGGATTTACTCATTCTTGAACAATTTATCATGTTTATAGTTGTAGTTGGACATGTTATTGATATTTTTAGATGCAGCTCATCATGCTTTTGACAGTGAAAGATATAAATTTCAAAGTGAAAATAGAACAGGTATGCAATTGCAAGGAGTCGAACCTACATTAACATCTGTCGCCGTGTTAGTAATGTTTCTTAAAATATGTTCAACCCCACATTTTCTTGAACTATATTAAACACCGGCTATTGTTGCTTAAGTCACCATCGTCATTTAATAAAACATGCTTTCTTCGTCAATAAACTACATAAACGAGATAATAAAGCAAGACACTTAATAATGCATGGGAGTTATATGTGCAGACAACTAGAAAATATTGCCATACTTTAATGATACCGGTCGTCAGTCTTGTATAAAAAATAAGGCCAAATTAACGTATCTATTTATTACTTAATCGACGATGGGGTCATGCATAAACATATATATGGGACTATGAAAGGATCGCTAGCGTATTGCCTCGTATCAACTGTGAACATCACACATTTAAGCGAGACGTGCCTAAATTAATACAAGAAAACTGGGAGGCCCGCGTGAACATTTGAACATGAACACTTTTGTTTTAAAATAATAGACATAGAAGTGAATCTATAGGTGCCATCTAGATATTAAGTATAAGAGTATAAGGTTCATATACTAATTAAACTTTGGCTATTTCCGTTGCATTGTACGGAAATAAAATCGGGGCGCATCAGACACAATGTTGTTCAATTAACAAAATGTTTAACTTATAGTACGAGGTCGTTGTGTTCCGCGATTTTATAAGTTAATGTTAAGATTTGAAAGCACCAATTCCTTGTTGGTATATCTATAAACGGAGTGTTTTTGTTTATATTTTAGCTGACCCTTTAAACTGACCCTTTAAATAGTATAAAATATGCAAATCTGATTACGTTCAACTGCCTAATCTAAATAAAATAATGAATACAATAACTACATGGTAAGGAAAAACTACAACAATGTATTAAGACCATAGATGGGTAATGTCAGTAGTTTTTGTATCGCGATATAATGGTATACTGATACATCGTATCGCGATACGTATCGCGACATATTGTTTTATATTAGTCCAAAGTGTTTGTAATTTATGACATTTAATGTAATGTATTAATTTATTCATTGTGTTATCATGTGCATAAATTTGATTTGTTAATTAATTCTTAAAACAATGTGTAAACCAAACATTTGATCTGCAAATAAATTCTTAAAACAGTGTATATTTAAAGCTTGTATTTCTCTACCTTATTTGAAGTATTATGAAAAGTACTAGAAGCTATGCTATAGCGGCTGGCAATGACATGCACTCTTAAAATCTCAAAGTAATATTTAGGATTTATTCTATTTTGATTATATAATGGTACATTGTGTAGTAGTATTCGACTGACGTATATGGCTCAGTCATTTTTTTTTATTATAGAAATGTCATTATCATGATTATTGCAAAGGAAATATAATAGATGTGAGGTTGTATTCAATTAAGTATTTTATTTAATTTTATAAAAATAACTTAAGACATATTAACCTCTCCAGCCGCTTCACGCATAAACTGTTTGGCTGCTTCATTCCATATCGCTGGCACCGTTATTACCCAGAGAATGTCGGACTCTCTTATATCTGTAACTCGATCTCGGCACGTTTTCAGGAGATGGCCCTTCAGGTATCCAATAGACGCACTAAATACATCGATAGCAGGGAGGCTTTTACCAAGCTCGTCTTCTATGGAAAATTGTCTTTGAACTTTCTATTAATAAATACAGAACCTATACAATAATAGTTTTATTAAACTAATTCCATATCGCGTTCTTTCAGTTTTTAGAAACTCTAAGCTCTAAAAAAGCTTTTCTTTGCTACAAGTTGATTATTAAAATACACGTTCATTTGGCAAATTTAATAACTATTAATTAAATTATAAATGGTACTAGTGACTACCAGCAGATAACGCAGTACAAAAGCCATTCAGAAAGTAGTGACAAATGTATATTCAAACTTGAAATCACTGTTAAAAGTCCTTTCAAATCAAATATAGGCAGGCAAACATATGCATCACGATTAAAAGCATAAACTATTGTAAATCAAATATTGTCAAACATTAGTAGTATATATTTGTGATTATGTTTCCTTAAACTTAAGATAAATAGATAAAAAAAGCTAAATTAAACATAGTTAAAATGAAACAAAACAAAACATTGAAAATGTGGAAATATGTTTGCGTTGCATAGCAACAAAATAATTTCATCATACGGCTGTGATATAAAGAACTGATTGTGTTAACGGAAATACTACAGAGCGACACGCGTGTATGTTAATTATTAATAAACACTTGTTTTAGTCGCTATCAAACTATTTACTTTTATACCACTATCCCGTTTAAATTAGGATAAGTGAGATGTATTGGCGGCATATATTTATATTACGGCCCTCATATTAAAATAGCATGCTCTATTTCCCTTTACTATACTACAAGAAGTGAAAAAATGCTAATTATTTGTTCATCCCCGTATAATATTCAAAAATGGACTTGTTACATGTGTTGGTTTAATTATAAAATACTTACCATTTTGTTGAACAAATCCATTTTGAACTGTTTGAAGAAGTACCATTTCTTATGCTTGTCGTCGAATGCAAGTTCTGCATACTTGTCTTCCGCCTCGTAACCAAAGGAATGGAACTTCTTGTTTGCATCAAACAACACACATGTCGGTGTTTTAGACGACTGCAGGGCACGTGACGAACAATACCAAGGAACTGTTGAAATTTTAGTAGGATCTGTTTCAAAATCGTGCCTCGTAGAAAAGGCATACCCAGAAAAAGCCGTGCCGAAGTCTAAAGCGGCAACAAGAAGATTATGTCGGCTTCTCTCTTTTCTGAAATATAATGTTTTAAACAATGTAATCGTAATTAAATGAATGTATGCAATAAAAGTACATGTAGATTAAATCATGTGCTTTCCGTTTAGAAAATATGTGTGCGGGGATGGATTGTGAAAACATGACAGACACAAATACATGACGATTGGTTATCTTTTTATGGAAAAATATGCGGTGTCCATTGGGTGGGTATCGAGCCTTGGCCGCGAGGATGGCATGTTTTATAGGAATGAAAATAGGGTAAACGTGCGGTTCGGTGCACCCTATAACCTGGTTTAAAGCCTCAGCGGCCATTTTGCCACCGACCGTTTCAAGGTGGTACCCTATCTTCAATCCGTTTACTTTTGTGGTGCCTCATACTTTGCTTGTATTTTCATTGTAATTTTTGTTGGTTTTAATTGCGTGTTGTTGTTATTTACTGTGTTCTGTGAATGCTGTTCGACTTGTATACCTAATTTTATCATCACGTGGTGAATGATGACTGTATAAAGCCATACAATCAAACATGTGTACGTTGTCACGGAGGTCCATCGGATAATAAAGCCTAGACATCCGTGAGTTCGGATAAGAACGTGAATTGAAATCGGTCCGTTGTTGTGCGGGTAGATGTATAATTCGCCTTCCTGAATATAAACAGTAAGTTCGGGTTTGAGTGGTGGAACCTGAATCTTAAATTTTTTCTGATAAGGCTGATAATGGGGCGCATGTTTCGACCAAAGGTTTTTTATCATTTACAGGAACAGTTTTGATAATATTTACTTTACCTAACTTTTTTTCAGTTGCCATATATGTGACCCATTTATTGTCCCCGTAAATGAGTGTGTTCTGGGTCGGGGGTGGGGTGGGGGCATCCTACTGCACACTTTACAAGGCATATATGTAGACAATCAATGGGTCACATATATGGCACACTTGAAAACAAAAGTTAGGTAAAGTCAATATTATCAAAACTGTTCTGTCAATGATAAAAAACTTTGGTCGAACATGGCCCATTATCAGCCTTATCAGAAAAAATTTAAGATTAGGTTCACACTCAACGACTTACACAATAATTTTCAAAACGTATGTGTTACCAATACGCTGTCCAGGAAACATTCTGTGCAAATAGATGATTATAATATGTCTTTAAGTAAAACAGAGTATGATAATGGACCTTTGGAAACGGCCGAGCACGACGCATACGAAATATTGTAGTCTCGGATTGATTGAGACTGTTCATGAGCGGTAGTTAAATATGCTAGCTACCGGGTTGAGCAGAACTAAATATTCATAAAAATCAACAGTACAGAATTTTAACCATCCCGAAGATGGCAAGCATATGGCGGTGGATATAGCAATATTTTGTATCTTTATTTCATCCCCTATATCCTGGATTGATTCAAGTAATACACTTAGTCTACACAAATTCTAAAGGACAAACGTTATTTTATTTGATAGTTCCATGTCCGTAGATGTCAAACAGGAGTGATGCATAATTAATACACTGGGCATAACCATAGCAAGTAGAGATATAACTCGTTATCCTGTTGCATGTTGATATGGACTATATATGGACAGTTAAGCTTCCATATTGACAAATTAATCATGTTTGATATGAAACAAAAACTACTTCACGTTAAAAAATATAACTATTGGTCCATAGTGTGTGTTGTTAGCACGTTTTATGATTTAGTGTAAAATAAAGGGGACATGACATTTAGAAAATGAATTAATTGTAGATTACAATGCTTGAATTCGTTTTTAAACATGTTAAATATACAAAATAGTATACAATTTTATACAGGTTCCGTTTTTTGTTGTTCTGGAATTGTACACACTATAAGCTGGATTTCCACCACCACCCACCACCAATTTTTCCAAAATTAAACAAATATATAAAGAAGAGATGAAATATAATATAATATGTATACATTTTAAACGTTCGTATGTGCTATATAGTTACTAACGACAACCAGTTTTATCATTATGTATTCAATATACTCGTACTTAATCAGCGCAATATATACATATCGTATACAGGCAAAAGTTTTAATTCTGTCCAAAATTATCTATCTATATTACACTGGTGCCACAAAACAATCACAGTTTAATTCATTGGGCCCACCACGTCCAAATGGGCTATTCCAGATAATATACAAAATCAGTAAACCCCCAATAAGGTATAACGTATGATTGTACCTGTACATTCTCCGCCCCTACCCGCCACCTGGAAAATTAAGTTAGTCGCACATGGACACCACCCCGCCTATAAAGAGAATCACACTAGAAATTATTTAACCCTACGCCTCGATATTTTTATTGATCACCCTCTCCCTCTTTTATCTAAATAATTCTCAATTTGACATAAGACACTCCTCTAGAAAATCACCACAGCAAAAGGTATTTTCCTTCCTTACCACACCTCTTCCTTCCTTTTATTTTATGTACCTCTAAGCCCGCACTCATTCATCCGGCCGAAATTAGTTTACTTACCCGCACCCATTTTCTGACTTTTATTTTACCTCCACTTTTTATCTTTTTGACAAAAAAAAGGTATTCTTCCAAACTCTGACTACATTGTTTTCTCTTTCACCTTTTTTACAAAAGGAAAGCTACTTTTGACGAAGATTCCCTGATAAAATCACTAATCGAGAGTCCACACCACCAACCCTTTACCCTCAAGTGTTTCCTTGAGATCTCTGCAAGCACATACGCACGCGCGAACCCACGCACGCACACGCACACACACACACACACACATTTACGTCAGGGCTACTTCTTTTAAGAAAGACTCCCTAGAACAATCACTTATCAAGAACCCTAACCCTAAAATATCTTTCTGGGATTTTGCATCCCACCATCTTTGGATATGTTATTATCCCCACATCATTTGACAAAGGTAGACTACTTTTGACAAAAGATCCAGCCTCCTCTGAAAAATCACTAATCAAGTACCATACACAGTATTTACCTTCCTAAATATAGATATAAAAATCGAACATGAAAACCAGGTTGGTTTAAACCAGATTCTAGGGTGCACCAAACCTCGACATGAACTATTCTCTAACCAACAAGGCACTTCACTCCTTCATATATTTCGTGTTTATGATGTATCCCTAAGCACCTCTTTCCTTCCCAAACCCAATCTCGGTCACTGGCTTTTCTTTTTTCACCTACACGGCTCAATGAAAAACTCCCCTGGAAAAATCCCATCAAGTACTTTCTTACTGACCTCTGTAACCACCCACAATTCCGACCCCATCCATACCTGAATAGCCTTACGCTTTTAACCTAAGCAAGGCTACTTTTGACAAAGAACCCATTTCGACTTGTAGACTCTCACAAGTATTTTTCTTAATTACACACTCCTCCACCCTATACCACGGAATGTTTTATCGGGGATCAGTCCGTTTTACTCAGGTTACAAAATCAAAACGTTATATCACATATTCGAGTAAGATATATCACATGTGCGGTATCACACATTCGAATACGCAATATAGCATATTCCAATATTCATATATTCTAATACGTTTGAAATATAATATCAGAGCAATTTGGTGAGATCAATATTACATAATATTACGTGTTTTGTGAATATCTCATTTGTCAGAATGGTGTTTCGAGGTAAATCGGCGTAAGGTAGCTCATCGGCGTACAATAGTACTCATCGGCGTACAATAGTAAGGTAGTTCAGTTATAACGCAACTTGTATATCGGGAATGCATTACCAAAGACAGTTATAATAGTTTTATTGATATTATTTCTGTATATTCTTGTAATTTTGTTATATTTTTAAGTATCATTGATAAGATTTACATTTTTAAAATGCAAATGTTCCTAAGTACGTAGCTAAGTACGTAGCTATTTCTCACAGTATCATAACTACAATCATAGTGATATACAGACAAACAGCTGTCATTTACTCGAGCTAAATTATGCATATTGTACATAATTATGTCACTTGTTGTTGACATTCGTAGTCACATTTTTAAAAAGTCTATAGTTCATTATTTCAAAAACGAAGGACTTTAGAAAGAAATTACGTATGTTCTCAACTTGAATATATTATAGTCCACATTTACATGCGGAGGGTTGTGTTATCTCCCCTGTCTTTGATGTTAAAAGCCATCGTGTCGTTTATATACATGTAGTCCCTCTTTAGTAAATCTGCATAGATTGAATTGTCAAATAAAAACAACTATAATTGTCCTTTATTATCGATGGTAAATTTAACTCGGAATATTTCTTTATCGCCCTTACTATTAAGAAATGTCTATCACATAAAATCATACAACATTACACATTGATAATGAACGAAATGCCTCTTTATTAAAACAAAACGTTGAAGTCTTTGAATAAAATATCCCGGTGCTATTGGTTTTCGACAGCGTAAGAGCATTAATCTAATAGTACATTACAAAAAAAAACACGCATTTCAAATTCGACACATTTTCACTAGGACTGAAAATATATCACAAAACGTTCATGAAATAAACGTCTTCGATCTTAGTATGTTCACATTTGAAACATTATGAAGGGTACCGATCGTGCATGTCCGGTGCAATACGTCATATGTTTTCGACGGTGTTCCTAAATTGCGTATGATTATAGTTTTGACTAAAATATTACACTATAAAAACTCGAAATTATAAAACTTACTTCAACATAACATTATATTCACATGGACGTAAATGATTTAAAGATGGGTCGATGATTTAACTTTTTCGCAAAATTAATCTTTAGTAATACACTCTCACAGTGCGGTTTTAAATTCTGAATCAGCTGCAAATTGTGTATGGCAACTTACATGTGTGTAGTGTGGTTTGCAGAACAGGTATCGATTTTCCGTCTTTTTTAATGTAATAAATCATACTTTAGGACGAAAAATTAAGGGTTGGGGTATTTTTATCACCATCTGAAAAATTAGTACATCCCTTGTCATTACCCCACCCAGTTTACTATAAATTGCATTTTTAAATTTGTGATCCATAAATTTTTCATGATAAAGGAACAGATAACTTTTTGAGATATTTTGTCTACAATATATACAAGACCTGAGTATCAGAATGAAAAAATAAAAATTGGGGGTCGGTGTGCATATAAGAAAGATATTCAATAAAAACTGAGAAAAAAATGTGCTTTTTTAGATTTCGACGAGCTCTGACATATAACGGCATAGGTCTGTAACAAATAATAGGAAAATACTTTTTATTCCTGTCTATGTATATGCTAACACATGCCTTTGTAATAAAGTTTAAATTAAGTGAATATCTTAAATGGTTTTTGAGAAATACCATCTTTTGTACCCCTACCCCCCATTTTGGCTTATGTTAAAAATTGTCAATTTTGGGCACAACATGTGAGGTCAAAAAAAAAATCTAATTTTTTTTTTTTTTTTGCACTAAAATATCCCTATTGGGCATAAGTTTGTTACTGTATAATTATTTTTTCCAGTTTTATTATAATTTTTGAAATATAACAAATGTAAATTTCCGGAAGTGCAAAAATCCAAAACCTCAGCAGAGGGCACCCTTAAGATTAAGATTTAAGATCCTATATATTTTAACCTATTTAGCAATTTGTTCGATGTATATGGAATTATATGCATGTTTAAGCTTTGTAAATATGTTGTGTAGTTTAGGCTTTACCCACTTATGCGATGTTTTCTTGACGTGGCAAGGAGACTCATGGGTCTCCTACAGCTATAATACCAACAGTGTGTTTACGTCCAACTTCTCTAGCGGGAATGCAATACCAACGACAGCGTTGGTCCCTTTCTATTGTTTTATCTTGTTTAAACTATTAAATGATGCAAATTATACATACTTTATAACTTGTGTTACGAAATTTGTTTTAAACATTTCGTATACTTGCTTAAATAGTAGCAATAGATACTAAGTACCAACTGGCAGCATCTTGATTTTTATTTTGTTTGTTTGTGTTTGTTTGTGATTTTTTTGGTGTATTTTTTTAATTTTATATTCATTCGTCTGGTGCATTTTTATACAGTCATGTAGTTTGTAAATTGTTTGGGTTCAAATGTATCATGTTTGACCGCAATCATTTATATTCTGCGCGTTGACGTCGCTATATACAAGTAGCCTGTACGGTGGAAACCAATGATTTGAGCAAAACATGTTGGATTCAACAAGTAAAAAACACACAAATCCGTAAGTTGATTTGTATATGCTTTTTAAACTTTGTTTTCGATGCCGATTGTTTTTATGAATAATTCTAGATTGAATGAACACAGTAGAAAACGTCTACATGACCAAATCCATGGAAATATGGGTTGAATCTAGTGTACATGTACTTGCTCAACTCCTCGTGAAATCAATGAAGGCTTCATGTTTAAACATTTTAAGAATAATCCGTGTCTTCTCTTCCAGAAGTATATTTACTAACTAGATATTAAAGAATGTTCTCATGGTTATGGATTACCTTAATTTTGCATATTGCCCGCACATTTTGTAAATAGGTCACTGTACGGCACTTATTTGTTTCACAACAATCGAGCGGAAATACTGTACATGTGTAAGAGAAGAGAATTACGCGAATTAAGAGCAATATTTTGACCAATCTGTACGGGTGTTTCTGAACGAAGATAGAATATGTTTAACAAAAAATATGTTTTACAAACGATTGTCTGAGAATATATTGTACAAACAGGATGTAAACCAAGAATTCGATCACGAATTTTATTTATGTAACTAATATACGCATCTGTGGAAAGCATAAATGAATTTGCAATGATAAACAAATATAAACACCTTAAATTCAATTTCCCGAATTATTTATTCCAACAACAACTCATGTGAGTATTTCTGTGGGAGTAAAACATTATAGCATCAACATCCACATCCTGTTACATTTTCTGCTGAAGTTTGCATGTGGTTTAACGTCATTTTCAACTATCGTTCAATCATATGCCGTCAATGTCTATTTGTAGGGTTCGGTGGATGAGGAAAGGGGAGGGGTAAAGGGGAATGCTCGTAACAGGATAACATTAAATTAACAAATACTAGTTAATTAGTTAATATTATTTCACAATAACATATGAAAGTTCGCATAGCAGAAATAACCCTTGCACTATAATGTGGTGCTCTCAGGATAGATTCCGATACACGGGACCTCCTGGTTTACGTACACATACGACGAACGAATCTAAGGGGAAGCATGTTACCCAAAACATACAACCAACTCAGTGGCGCCGGGACGGTTTGAACCATCGTCATCTGGATTTCAAATTTAACTCGTTATCCACTAGGCCGCGCTGATACTTGTACTTAATTTGATCTGCTCTGTTACAACGCATGAATTCCGCTCCACGGGAGCTCTATACGTAGCACGCTTACGAGCTCTATGCGTAAGAAGTTAAAAAAGTGGAGCTCTACGCGTAAAGGATGTACATATATTTTGAGTATCGTTTACAGCGACGCATATAGCTCCGTATTTACTTTACTTCACTTTAGCTTATGTGACTTGAGTTAAAGGCGAGATATTGTAATCAGACTTTGTCCGTCCGTCCGTCCGTCTTTTCTCAATCAATCCGTCTGTCTATCGACATTCTAGCTTTTTTACAAAATAAAACTTTATTGTTATACGCTCGTTTGAAATGGTATAGTATTGTCTCCGTCAGTCCGTGCGTCCATCCGTTAACAATTTTCACAACATGAAAACTCCACATACGTTGAAGTCACTAGGGCATAGACCAAGGTGATCCAACACTGAAAAACAGTTTCCGCGCTGTAACTCAAATAACTTTCAATTTAGGATCCACAGACTGGCCATGGAACAAGAATCACCACTCTCGTTTTTGACCACTTGTTTTCGAGGTCATTATATCAAAGTTTAAGGTCACGACATACGTGGCATATACAAACGGCTTCTACGCTATAACTCGGGTACCTTTCAACCTAGGTTCTTGAAAATGCATAGAGAGATTGCCCGTGGGGTTAAGATGAATTATTTTGTTTTTGAGACAGGTCAACTTCACGATGACCCGTACATTTTCGAGAGAATTGCAAGAAATTGTTTTCGAAAGTAAAATGACATTTAATATTAGGAAAGCACTGTCTATACACTTTATATCGAGGTCGGCGATTTTTACATGCGAGCCATTTGGAAGTATGTTAAACAAAATCATACTTCACCAAGTACATGAATAAACAAATAAATGAAACCAAATACTGTACTTTTCCTGTTAAAGGGACACACGGCAATCTTAATTTTTTAAAAACACAGGGCGTCCCGCTAGTTTTTCTGCATAACTTGCATTTGTTCAATTATTAATATTATTAAGCAATTTGTTTTTGTATATATTAAGTTTTGATAGTATTGCACTAATAATATATTAAAACTTATAATATAATAAGACGAATTACTGATAGTTAAACTTTAATTTATTTAAATGTAACTAGGGTAAAGTAAAAATGATACTGGATATATAAATTGAGACACCCATTTCAAACACTTCAAGATTGCCATTTGTCCCTTTAAATATAAAACCTTTTAGAATGTGGTTAGTAGCTCTATGCGTATCTTCCGTACATACGTATAGAGCTCCTCTGCTCATGTGTGAGCTCTTTGTGTATATATATGATACGCACAGAGCTCCCCACGAACTGCGCTCCAAATTGTAGCTATATGCGTGACGTTTTAAACTCTGTATATCTTCATTGTGAAGAAAGCCCATGATGTTTTGCTTGATATATTTCTCTTATGAACCGCGGTGTGGCTTATTGGTGGAACGTCTGCAACGCATGCGGGATGTTGTGGGTTTACAAAACACTTTTAATAGCCCTCTTGCTTGACGTTCAGCATATAACGGGAAAAACTATGAATGGTCGACATATCGTGACTGCGTGGTGTATCGTGGCATGAGTTTACAGAGTGGTAGTCCAGTGTGGCAGCACTATAAAGTTGAGCACTGAGTAGACACCGTCGTGATATGACTAAACTATTGTTGAAAGCGACATTTTAACCCCATTCATACATGCACACATACTTTCTCGCATGACCTTTTAATGTTATATATCAAGACATTGTTAAACGTGTAACATGATGTCGATAGTTTTCTTAACATTGCAAATGTATGTATATTTGAATAATTGTAATTATGCTAGATTAAAAAACAATGGTTAATTATAATATTGGAGTAAACTAACGATATTACATGGTTACATCACCTTAACTAAGAATAACTTTTTTTAAGTACGAATAGCGCCAGGGGCGTAGCTAAATATACGCGCGGTGTGCAACTGCGTACACATTGCCTGTCCGCAAAAATAAGAAAATTCAGACTAAATCTTCATTAAAATATGCACCACAGACTATCTACGTCTACCCCACCCCACCAACAACTCACACAAGCATAATATGCTTGTTTACGTTTTAAAATGCTCTAGCTACGCCCATGAGCGTTAAATAATCCTAACACGACAACGGGATATCACGAGTGCAATCAATGTGTTTTAACACATTATGAAAATATCATTTTCATTTTAAAGACAGTTTAGACGTTTCATGTATTATCTCTCGTGTAATCAGACACACCCGTACAGAAATTAGATTAATATACCTGTATTGATGCTCACAATTTAGCTCAAACTTACCGTAATGAAAACCTCCTACAACCGGTACAGTCAAATGTCGCTGACGTTCGCTACACCCGTAGCAAAAAATGTGAAGCCCCGGTTTTCGTGTGGTGTATTGAGGCTTATAGATTCGAGTTCTAGCCTACCTAGCAGAGTAGTAAAGTGTTAAAACGCTCAACAGAAAATGAATTGCTGAACTATTTTGAGTTTTTTTGAATAGGAAAATGTTCTTTAAAATGTAACTTCCTAGTGAGCAGTCGCATATTGACCAAGTACACGTATGATTTTAAGTGTTGTTTTATGTTTTCAAGATATGATCTAAACACTCTTAAGTTACAACATTTTCCTATTTGATTTCGGTTGTTTGCAGCTTTGAAATGTTGCAATAAATAGGCCGTTTTGATAAAAAATATGGACATGTACAGATCGGTTTCCACCGTACAGGCTCCCATAGCCTGATATAAGGGTTTATATGAGTTTTTAATTATGTCTATCGTAGCAGTGAGGTATAATGATTTCTTATTACCTTATTACATATATATAAACATATGTATGTATATATTTACCGCGCACTTAATTCTACATAATATTCCAGAAACAAATCCCAAGATGACTGTAAAAAAAGGATTGCAGCTATTTAGAGAAAGGACGAACTTTTGGTGTTGTAGACTTTTAATCAAAGTTCTCTTTGTAACACGAAATTCATCAATAATGAAACTTGTGTTGATTTATTATTTTTTTGAAGGGAAATGTATCATGTGGCCATGTATTATTTGATTAACAGCAGCACATTATACATAGAATATATAGCAGAAATTCCCGAGTTGCGTTTCTCTTTTCCTGTAGTATATAAATAGGGACATATAAATATCTTTCCATGTCTGATTTTCAATATTATTTATATAGTAGTACTTGTTCACCTATTAATCATATCATTATGTGTTTGGTACTTTTGGTATTTTAGTTACGAGTGCAGCATTAGCTTCTATTTATGGATTTTGAAGCGTTTAACCCTAGATGATATCAATAATAGCTCGGACAAGTTCGGAAACCAGTCAGAACGGAACAGTTACACAATAGGGCCCTTGATAATTTCTTACGGGGGTCACATTTTTACATAGACTTATAATGGAGAATCGTTAAAAAATATTCTACAACATGAGATAGAGATTTGATATTTTGCATGTACCATACGCTTATGGAAACAACCATTCAACAGATATCGGTCAAGAGATATATCCCCACCCCTGGGAACATAACCCCAGGGCCATAACTTTGAAATTGTTAAGATCCCCACCATAAAGTCATATATACACTTACTGGGCATGAACAAACCGATACAACCATTCAGTCAGCATTGGCCCTGATGACTATCCCTTGGGATCATAACTCGGAACCCGTTGAGATCACACCCTATAACCATATATAAATTTGCTGAGCATGAACACACGGATACAAATATCCAACCATCCAACAATCTATTCCCTATTTGCGAAGCCGTGCCATTATCAATCCCCTTCAACACTAGTTCTGACATTAAAATTGTCCATTTCTTTTATAAGAAAAAAGTCTTTGTTTTAGCGTAATTTATCAAATATAGCTTTCCCTTCAATCCTGAGAGAAAATCGTTATAAAAACAGGACTCGCTAGAAAGTATTCCTCAGTTTCTGGTTGTATTTTTTCATTAATGTATGAATATGTTTTCCAAGCCTGTTTATGTTTTAAATTTTGTGTATTCTCAGTAATATGTATCCATAGTCACCTGTAGGTTTCCAAGGTTGAAAAGTACGTTAAGAACGACTATATAAAACTGTAGTGTTTGTAGAAGAAACCTTCTTGATATAAATCTTACTAAATGTTTCTTGGCCCTGATTTACGGCACTAATAATCCTTGTCACAGTCTGGTAGTTGTATACTTTGCAACTCGCTTTCTACTTGGAAAAAGTCTATTCTTAAAATTATAGATACACGTATTAACTTTTATAATGCTAACCCCTCTTTACTTCCTCCGAGATCCAGGTTTTCCTTTCGCAATTTAAAATCGGGATTTCAGGAATTTCATGATAAATTTGTTTTAGATCCTGCAGATAAAGCAGCTAATAATGTAATTATTGTTTGACGCCCACATTACGTCAATGTTTTATCTCCGGAACTCGGCAGCACCAATTCGTATACTCCAGTTAATTCTTCTGATGATGATGTTGTTTCCGCACATATCACTCGGTGCACTACTTTCAAGCTGGTGTAAACGATAAGCAAAATAGACTGCCTACTATGTACTGGATTCCTAAATTACATAGAAAATCCGAATAAGGCTCACTTTATTTCAAATTCTAGTGCCTGCACCACAACAAACATCTCCAAACGTTTAACTTCTTGTCTTACTGCCGTTAAAGATCACGTTAAACTATATTGTGATAAAACTTATGAAAACTCTGGGATTTAGTTGTTTTGGTCTATAAAAAATTCAGGAGACGTTCTTGATAACATTTTCAATAAAGGTCAAGTTTCATCAATAAGCACTTATGACTTCTCTACACTATATACAACCTTACCACATCACCTTATTAAAGACAAGCTAATTTCTCTTATTAAAAAAACATTCGGTAGAGAAAATACGTCATTTTTGGCATGTAATAATATTAAAGCGTTTTTTGACTAACGGCAGTTTAGACAATTATACTTATGTGGACTTGCTATGAAGTTTGTGAAGCACTCATCTTCCTATTATATAATATTTTCGTCAGGTATGGAACGACCGTTTATAGACAAATTGTTGGTATCCCTATGGGAACACACTGTGCACCACTTGTCGCAGATTTGTTTTTATATTGCTATAAAAGAGATTTCATGTTGAGTTTTTCTCCAGATACCCAGGAAGATGTTATTGAGGCCTTTAATGACAACTCTGGGTATCTGAATGACATATTAAACATTGACAACCCTTTCTTTTCTACTATGGTTAATAATACATACCTTAAAGAACTTCAACTTAACAAAGCTAATATTTTTGATACTAACGCTTCTTTTCTTGATTTACATCTCTCCATTGAAAATGGTGAAATAATTAGCAAAATATATGACAAGAGAGATGTTTTTAATTTTGATATTCTTAATTATCCCCATTTAGATAGGGATGTTCCCCGAGCAACTTCTTATGGGGTCTATGTGTCTAAATTTATTCGTTTTTCTAGAGCGTGTACTCGAGTTGAGGACTGTAATATTCGTAATATTTGTATAACTAAAAAGCTACTCCATCAGGGTTACCGTTACCATAAACTTCGTAAAACCTTTGCAAAATTGTATTATCGTAACCCTGATCTTCTTTCCAAATATAAAAGTAATTTAAGAACTCTTCTGCGACAAGGACTATCACAACCTGACTTCTATAGTGACGTTATTTACATGATCACTTTCATAGTTACTATCTTTGTTAAACATGTTTAAAGGTTTAACAAAAGAGGTTATGACCCTATCATTTTGCAACGCACTGCATGCTTGGTGGTGGACCCATTTACAGTTCGCCACTATGCTTTCCTCTTCGATTGTGCAATGACCGGACATGCTGTGTACCGTATGATGACGTCTACCTAAAGCCCAAGAGGACGGTGACGTTTGATGTTTGTCTGCAGTAGTGTCTTATCGTGCCCTCAATGGTTTATTATTTTGTTGCTCTGCTTCTGCCAAGTCACTGAGTACCTTCTGTGTGGCTTTCTAGGCTATTGTTTTTTTGTATTTATACACGAGCTTCTTTGTGTTTTACTTATATTGCCTATACATGCTGATTTGTTGGTTAGAGAATAGTTCATGGCGGGGATTTCTTTATTTACACTGTCACGTTTTATTGGGTTGACAGTAGGGTAAGTGTGAGGTTTGGTGCACCCTAGAACCTGGTTTAAACCCCCAGCGGCCTTTTTTGCCACTCACCGTTCCAAGGTGGTAGCCTAATTGTCAACCTTTTTGTGTTTGTGATGACTTATTTGGCCTTCTATTCATCTTTAAATTTGTTCTTTGTTTCTGTGTGTGTTTGTGTATGACTTCGTCCTTGAATGCTGCTTTTCCTGTTCGATTTTTATATCTATATTGAAGATAACAATTTATACTTTCTCGCTCGCATCTGCATGAAGGAAAGAGTGATTATTTTTCGAAGACAGAACATGCATATACTTTCGAAAGGCAATGCTCTTCGCCGATTATCTGCTTCTGAACTTAGCGGTTTTGCATCCAACACTGTATCAAAATATGTAGAGAATAGACCATTTTTGTATATATAATGTCCAACCATGGTTAAGGGATTTTATGTGCAACCACACGTGAGCGTGGTTGCATGAACGCGTTCTTGTGTGTTAATTCTAGCGTTTCATAAATTTGGATTCTTGAATCTTGCAAAGTAAGCATAACCTGTAACCTGTAACCTGTATTGTTACGTAGTCGATATGCGTAAACATTGCGATATACGGTATTTGTGCATAGTATGTCAAATGTCACAAGTTCTATACAATCGCAATATACACACGTGGTTTCTTTAACACAGTAATAATATAATAGCGTTATCATGCATAGCTAAAACAAAGAATGGTTGTAAAATTGGAAATACAATTCGGTCAGAAAATATCGGTTAAAGCTAGCTGCTACTTACCGTATGGTAAAGCTACTCGGGCCATGACCATAAATCACTGCACCCTTCAGAAAAGCCACATCAGCGTCTTCCGGGATGATGATTCGCTTATCAGGAAAGTGCTCGCGGATGCTTTTTTGCAGCATTGGTGAATTTGAGAACCCTCCCACCATCAGGATTGTTGGAATATCACGCAAAAGGCGTTTTTTGAAAAGCATCTGCAAGTCTTTCATCATGCCGTCAGTAACTGTTGTGAAGAAATATTTTGCAACAGATGCGTCTACTCTTAATTTGTCCCCTATCCATCTTATTTGGTTTGTGTATTTTGTCGAAGAAATTGCGTCTTTGATATTGCTGCCTGTTTTTGCTTCGAATGTTTCATTGAACCAGACTGGAACTTTTAACGTGATTTGTCCACACATTTCTGGTTTAAATGTTCTCTTTTTCACTTCAAACTCTCGTAAAAGATCAAGCATATCTATCATGCTCTTTTCCTTACATTGAGTCATGACGTCCGCGCCGACGATTTCAGAGATAAATCGCAAGAAGGCTTGGTCGACGTACGTACCTCCGCAGGTGCCTAGGCTTGTATGGTATAGGTCAACCATAGTTCCGTCAGATTCTACCTCATAAACGGTAATACGGACGGTCATACCTGTTGTAAAGTAACACATTTTGATTTATTATAATTAAAACAAAACAATGTTTCGGACGGAATCGTCATAATATAGTACTTCAATCCCGTTTTTCAAACGAGTGTATACAAATAGTACAGGCTTTCGAAGATGTAGGATGCAATCTGATAATGTTGGATGAGGATCTGAGAACATATGAAACTAGTGTGTAATTAACAAGTTGAATACTGTGTTTTTTATTCAAATGACGTTACTCTGCGATCTAAAATTTAATAAGGCACGTTTTAAACATTGTTTGTTCCTGAAATGGTTTGATGGGAATCAGAGACAAAAATAAATAAGCTATAGGCTAGGGTCAACAACCAACATTTAGGAAATTTGTCAAATTTCAACACATAAAGGTACGTAACTCTGCCATAAATTACTTAGTTACGTACATATATGTATCGCTATCTTGTAATACACATACTGGCTAACTGACAAGAATATCTAAGAAATAATAAGATACCTAGAGACTTCAATAAAAATACTAGAGCTGTCGCCTTTTAAGGACGCCAAATATACCCCGCTACCAGTCACCCACAATCCCCACGCTACCGTTTGATTAAATATTGAGTGGAATGGGATTGTCATGATCAGGTAATGGTGGCCTTGACCTTTGACCTACTGACCTCAAAATGGTTATATCTGATGTTGACTATATAACATCCATATATATCATATAAAATATAAATTATACGTCATGTTTATTGTTTATCTATGAAATAACAATAATCTATTACATTTAAATTGGAGCGCTCAACTAAAAATAGAACCTATATATTTTATATGATATATATGGATGTTATACAGTCAACATCTGATGTAACCACAATATATAGTTTGAAATAAATGGTATTACAAGTGTCTAACATTAAAAAGTTAGATTTTTTAAATGGTATTATATTGTCAATTGCATAACTGAGACCTACTACACCTAAGATATACATGTAACAGTAAATGGACGTATGACACAGTCTGCATTGGCCATTAAATGTTTCACTTCTAGGCGAAAGTAGAATACAATTTGAGAGGATAGCGACACATAACAATGCGTCAATTGTTGGCATTAAAGTCAATGCAATTGTTGTATGGGACCTCCGTAAGTTGGTCGTATATCATAAACCACAGTCATTTCACCTATGAAGTTTCATGAGATTTGCTTCAGTGGGAGAGGAGTTAAGGAGTGGACAAGGTTTTTCATTATCGGATGCCGGTGACCTACACCTTTGTCTTACTGACTTTAAAATCAACAGGGGTCGTCCTCTCACCACATGCAGTTCACCTTTGAAGTTTCATGAGCTTTGCTTCAGGGGAAGAGAAATTATGGAGCGGACAAGGTTTTTCACTATCGAGTCGCGGTAACCTTGACCTTTGACCTACTGATCTCAAAATCATAAGTGGGTTGTTCTCTTAATACAGGCAGTCCTCAAATGAAGTTTCATGAGATCTGCTTCTGTGAGAGAGGAGTTATAGAGCGGACAATGTTTTTCATTATCGGGACGGTGACCTTGACATTGACCTTTGACCTACTGACCTAAAATCAATACGATTCATCCTCTTACCACAGGCAGTTCATCTGTAAAGGTTCGTGACATTTGCTTTAGTGGGACAGTAGTTATGGAGCGGACAAAGTTTTTCATTATCGGGTGAAGGTGATCTTGACCTTTTGACCTACTGATAGGGGCTGTCCTCTTACCATGCAGTTCACCTATGAAGTTTCATGATATTTGCTTTAGGGTGAAATGAGTTATGGAGCGGACAAGGTTTTTCATTATCGGGTGCAGGTTACCTTGACCTACTGACCTCAATATCGATAGGGTTCATCCTCTCACCACTAGCCGTTCACATATGACGTTTCATGAGATTTGCTTCTGGGAGAGAGGAGTTATGGAGCGAACAAGGTTTTTCAGTATCATGTCACGTTGACCTTGACCTTTGCCTACTGACCTCAAAATCAATAGGAGTCATCCTTTCATCACAGGCAGTCCACCCATAAAGTTTTATGATATTTACTTCAGGGGGAGAGAAATTATGGAGCGGACAATGGTGCGTCTACAGACACACAGACAGACAGACGTTTAGCGGGATTATAACAAGGTGATATTCCAATAAATAAAGGAGCATAGGCAGTTTGACAATGCAATGCTCAATTTAGCATTTTAAAATAATTTTAAAGCCATAACTCAGCCTGCAACATTTATCCAGCTGTATTTTGGTCAAGCACCAGGAGGGCTTATTCCATACTATGTTGTCCGTCGTCCGTCAGTTAAATTATTGATGACAATGCTCTAGCAATTTTAACAATTTTTTTGCAAATTCAAACTGTCAATACAACTTCAGAGACAATGGAAAACCAATAATATCGAATAATTAACATCTGAGTTGTGGCCTCTGCTTTAATGAAAATAACTCTTTGCATTGTCACCATTCTAGCATATTCATGTTGCATTCGATCTTTACCAAACTTGGTCAGTTATTTAATATTGATAAAAGCTTATACATATTTGAAAACAACTTTTATCGGAAAATAAACACCAGATTTATGGCCCTTGAATTTTTTTATAAACTGCTTTATGTTGCTTTATAATTAATATGTAGCTACATTAATCTTATTGTTTTATATGATCATTACAAAACATGATCAGAATGTTTATATCAGTAATATCAATATACTGCAACAGTCATATTTGAATCTATTCCTAACCACCACCCAGTCACCAGTCCCTGATTTGTTTTTAATATTTTATGTTATGAATTTATTTACTTCATAAAAGAAAGACATTTTCAAAAACTGGCCATTCCAGATGAGAAAAAATGAGTTATAGACCTTGAATTATTTTACTTAATCGTCACAGTATTTTAACAATGAAAACTTGAACAAAACCAGTAAACTTCCAAATTTGAGCAGCAAGTTCAGAATAATATTGATCAATGAAATAAAAAAATATGCATAAAACAAACATGTATTTAACCAATAGACCTGAATATGCCGTCTTGTTTCTTTCTGTTCAACTTATCCGAGACTTTATAGATGATAAAGGTCAGCAAGATCGGTAAACATATGAAATCGAGGTGAATAAACAAATGTTATATAATTAACTGACAGAGGTGATTTGAGTAAGGAACTTAATCACAAACTTGAATACAAAACTTGATGTAAGTTTACAAAGTGCGAAAAGTAGTTGAATGTCATTCACATTGACATACGTTTTGATGTCATATACATTGTAGATACAATGTATGTATAAGAGCATAAATACTGAAATACATAACTTGTATGGCTTTTGGTATCGGAGCATCCATATGTACATAATCGAAGACTTGCATTTTTAACTTGGCTGGCAATTAATCGAGTGCAAACATAGGTTGAAGTCATTAACATTGACTTACATGCTTTGTTAGAAACGGATTTCTGTCATATCGATATAAATGTATTCGAAATGTGAAGGTTTTAAGATTAATTTAATGAAAAACGTTAATGTAAAACTTTCATATACCTTCAAAAAGTTAATAAAGATAATTAACAGGCCAACATTGTAGATGAAGTATGTATGCAATTTGAAGTTTCATGGCTTTTGGTATCGGAAATATGTAATTAATTACAACGTCAGTTTTAAACGTGTATGTTAATAAATTGAGGTGAAGGTTAAATATACTGACGTATTTTTGGAAGTAACACTGCTGCATGCTGATGTAAACATGTGTGAAGCTTGAAAGCTCTATAATTCTACTTTCTTGGAGGGGCATAACAATATAAATCTCTTGGGTACACTTGTAAAATCGTATTTCATTTTTCGATTATATTGTGTATATTCAAAACTTACCACCGGCATCCAAAACAATATATTTTGACCCAGGTGTAAAGGGAGATAAACCACCAGTTGAGTCTATCAGCTTCTCCGCATTCAACCGGCTACAGCAAAACGACGCTGCATCTGGCTCCGATGCCAGTAACAGGTTTTCACAAGTTATTCCAGCCTATTTAGAAAAGACAATAAAACGTATTTGAATAAATAACTAAATAAAAGAGTACAGACATGTTAACTATCAAAATAAAACATAATACTCCTAATTGTGAGTATAAACAAAGACAATGTGGAATGCTTAAAGAGCAATTGGGATGACAGGGTGGAATACATACTTATATTAACTTAAATAAAGTTGGAGAGTATTTGTGTTTCGTAATGATATCAACATTTAGAAATTAAATAACTATAGTCGCTAATTGATTCAATGCAATTATTGATGCAGATGTCATACTGTTGGAGACATACTAGGTAATTAAGCTGTTGTTAGCCTAACTGTATTGAGTGAATAAATACATAAAAAGATAAATGTATTAAACAAGGATACTGTTTCTTTCAATCTACAAAACATATCACCAGGATACTCCTTTAATAAAAGACGATGTCGTCATCTCCATACAAATCGAAAAAGAGCGATGCCTAACTGAGCAGCAAAAAACGTCCGTTTTCTAAAGCTTTTATGTTAAAAGCATTTCCTAGGTGTCAGTTCAGTATTACCTTGGCCTCTGACCGTCTAACAAAAACAAACTGATAGGGGATGTTGCTTAACCATGAGTACTATTTGTATAAAGTTTCAAAACTGTATGTCAAATACATATAGTTCGTGAATAACAGCCGGGAACGAATTTTTCATTACCAGGCCACAGTGACCTTGATATTTTGACCTACAGAGCATACAATTAATAGGGGTTGTTGTTTTAACACGGATACTATTTCTGTAAAGATTTAAAAGTCTATGTCTAATGTAAAGACATACGCATTCCAAATGATAATATAATACCCATACTTATTAAATTTCATGAGTGCATTGCCTTTTGTGAGAGGAGGAAGCCTATTGCTTTATGTTTAGTAGGTCATCAAGGTTACATTGATTCGGTTATCACTTAGACTATGTACTGGTGACCTTGACCTTTGACCAAGTGATCACAAAAGCATCAACGGTCCTCCTCTGACAAAGGGCAATGTACCTATGAAGTTCCATGAATGTGAGGGTTATGGTTATTTTGCAGAATGTGTATTTATATATAATGTCAGGGTGACCGTGACCTTTGTCCTACTCACTCCAAAGACAATAGGATTCGTTCTCACACCAAAGTCAATGTACCTATGAAGTTTCATAAGAGTCATATAAAAGGCTATAGCGACCTTGACCTTAGACCCAAAGAACAATAGGGTTCCTCCTCTCACCAAGGGCAAGTTTACTATTAATTTGCATGAGTATTGGTGTTATGGTTTCGAAGTTATCTTTCAGAATACGTATTTGCATATAAGATCAGGGCGACCATGACCTTCGACCTAATAATCCCAAACAATAAGGTTCCTCATATCACCTTGGGAGATTTACTTTTGAAGTTTCATGAATGTGGGTGCTATGGTTTCGAAGTTATCGTCCCAAATGTGTATTTCCATATAATGTCATGGTGACATTGGCCTTTGCCCTACTAACCACTCACAAGATAGGGTTCTTCCTTAATGCGTCACAGCAATGTGGCCTTCATCAATACAATTATACACGGGGACGAATGATCCTTCTTACTTTGAAGAGACTGTTCGTGATGGCCGAACGTACATGTAAACAGGTAGTGTTTTGATTCATATCAACTTTGATACCTTCTTTTATTGAGGGACACGTGCCTAAAAATATTGCAATCACACATTTTTCAAATTGCGCATATCTTATGGACAATTATCGATGCTTATCTAAATGTTTGGTTACATTATATGGTAGTATACGACTGTCGTATATGATTTATGCCTACATGAGTTTGTTTTTATAGAAATGAACTCGTTTTGGCAAAAGTTGCTTTTGATTCTGTCAACTTAATCTTGGTAAATATAAGATATGTGTGTATTCAATTATATTTCTATACAAAATCAAATTTACCAACCTTTTCAGCCGCTGTATACATAAACCGTTTGTCTTCTTCGTTCCATATAGCTGGTACCGTTACTACCCACATAATGTCGGACTCTGTTAGGCCTGTCACTTGATTTCGGCACATTTGCATAAGACGGCTCTTCAGGTATCCAATAGATGCACTAAACACATCGATAGCAGGGAGGCTTTTACCTAGCTCGTCTTCTATGGAAACGTTTCTTTCACCTGTCTATTACAAAATATATCAAATGCAAAATGTTTATTACACTAAATTAAAGTACCAATGCAGAAAATGTACTTAATGGTGTTAGTTGGGAAACGATGCAGGGCTGAGATTTGTTAAATTAATAATGTCCGTATGTACTGCGCGATTCAAACGCATACCGTCCATCCTTATGAAACTTCATGTGTACAGTGCCTTTAGTGAGACCATGAATCATATAGCGTTTTGGGGTCAGAAGGACTAAGGTCAAGATCTCCATGACCTCATATGAAACTATGCACTCCACGCGGTAACCATGAAAGCATACGAGGGGGGTTCAATATATTCTGTCACTGGTATTTGGAACTAACAGATACTGGAAATATAAAAAGAACTTCTTATTACAATCCTTCAAAGTATTCCCCCTGAACAGATACACACTTTCGGAGTCTCGCTATCCATGACGTAAGCGCAGCAAAGTAGTCACCCCTTGGTATACTGTTGTGACACTGAAATATTCCGGCATCAAGGGCACTTCTGGAAGCATAACGTCTACCAGAGAGGTTTTTCTTCAGCAAAGGGAATAGGAAAAAGTCAGAGGGACTAAGGTCGGGAGAATAAGGTGGGTGTTCAAGCTATACCACTTTTTCTTGCTCCAAGAAAGACTGCACAATTTTAGCTTTGTGAGCTGAGGCATTGTCATGAATCAGCTGGATGCCATTCAAAACTTTACTTGGGCGTTTTTTCTTGTAATTATTTTTGACTGCTTTGAGAACTTTGTCCTTGTAAAATTTGGCCGTGACGGTGTTTCCCTGTTTGCATGGAATTTGTACAACAGGGCAATTGGAATTAAAGAAAATTGCATACAAAACCTTTTTAGCGCATTTTGTTCATTTTGCAATAACCGGTCTTGCCTGATTTTTACCCAACCATTGTTTATTGTTTATCCGCCGCTGCGGCTCAAAATAGTACACCCACGTTTCATCTCCAGTGAGCAACTCAGAATTTTTTCTAGGATGACAATTTTCATATTTTTTAAGAAGATTTTTAGCACATTTTAAGCGTTTGGCCTTTTGTTCAGTTGACAGCAAATGAGGGACCCATCTAGCACAAAGTTTCTTTAATTCTAAACAGTTGGTCAAAATGTGATGAGTTGTGCCTTCTGAGATGCCAAGACTATTAGCTGTCTTAGAAACTGTATACCGCTCATCTTCATCTACCATGGCCTTCACAGCATCAATGTTCTCCTTTGCTGCTGCAACAATGGGCCTGCCAGGATGGTTACGGTCTTTAATGCTAAGTTTATCCTCTTTAAATGTCTTAGCCCAACGAAAAGTTACGGTAGAACTGCCATGTACATGGCACAGTTCAGCATAAATCTCTTTTGCAGATACTTTTAAAGCAAACCTGGCTTTAATGTAAGCCCTAATTTCAATTTGTCTTCACTTATCATGATAACATTGAAATATAGCCACTATACATGAGTGCGCATAATTCAACAATGGATATCTCCGTCAATTGTTATCGAATTAAACCGCTATTTTCCAGGTACGTAGTTAGTGAAATCGACTTTAAATGCACGAGTTTTCAGTGCGGTAATATTAGGCGGTTTCTACGGAAGCACATTAGTGACAGAATATATTGAATGCCCCTCCTATAATCACCATCATGAAATGCCATGGTACATTTCTTTTGGTGAGGAGAAGCCCTACTGTTTTGTGGGTCAATGGTTTAATATCGCCATGAACTATTACAGAAATATGCATTTCGCGTGAACGCATATAATCCACCTACATGAAACTTTACATGTACGTTGCTCTTGGTGCGGGAAAGAACCCAGTAGGGTCACTTAGTCAAAGGTCAATGTCACCATGAACTCAAATGGGCATACATATTAGAGCAAAGAATCCGAAAGTATAAAACCTACAATCAGAATCTTGTTAAGAAATAACAAAAAAACTATGTTGCTTTTGAATTCAGTAATTGCAAAAGGCAACATCATCATGACCTCATATGCACATACGCATCATACTTCCGAAAGTAAAACATACCTGCACTAGTGAAACCTACTATTACATTCGATGTGGAGAGGAACACTATTGCTTTTGGCGTCAACAGGTCATTGAGATCACATTGATCTACCAATCACCCTACCCATCACTGTAATATGTAAACTTTTAGACCTGCAACTTGTAAATAAAAATAACATACGAGCGTGTTTCCCCAATATGCAGAACTCTTTGACATTGTTTGACTACACTATGGAGGCACACATATTTACTCTTGTAGACCGATCGACGTCATAGTACAGTACACTGTACATTCAGCTTGGATAACTGGTATTATTCTATACCTAATTTATACATCCAATCGTAGACGCTCTTTCGAGTCATGTGACCGTACAATATATTTCCGTATCGGGACGCACGCGCGTACAAAATATCCCGTATTTTGTTCGTATTGTACGCTTCACAGGTTCCATGTTAAACCTATGATAAAGACCGAAACGCGTGAAAAGGTCCGAATAAAAATCAGAACCGACAGGCTTC
The DNA here is from genome assembly GCA_037043455.1 of Cyrtodaria siliqua. Taxonomy (NCBI): domain Eukaryota; kingdom Metazoa; phylum Mollusca; class Bivalvia; order Adapedonta; family Hiatellidae; genus Cyrtodaria; species Cyrtodaria siliqua. The sequence goes on from JAWPHD010001894.1 coordinate 76,562, forward strand.
TGTCATTACCTAACCATAAATTGTTGTCAAGTAATGAAAACCTATCTATTGCACATATTTTTATTTAATTTTCCTTTATAACAAAAAAAAAACACAAAAAACTAGCATAATATATCATTGTTTGAAACTGACCTTCGGTAGTATTTAATCACTGTTGACAACGGAGAAATGGGCATTCTTTCAAGCAAATAAAGCTTGAGAGTAAGCCATGTCGAACACAATATATAAAATACATAGACCTACATGCAATTGTGCTTTCGATGTTCATAGCGACTTGCTTGAAAGCATGAAACAAACGAAAGTTATATCCGAATTATAAATGATTGGTTAAAATAAAGGTATAGAATAAAAAGGTTACTTAACATGGTTCTGTACAATACGGGATATATTTGGACTCGTACACAGCTGGAAAAAATCATATTGGACTCGCCTAACGGCTCGTCCAATATGACTTTTCCAGCTGTGTACTCGTCCAAATATATCTCCGTATTGTACAGAACCATGTTAAATAACCTATAATTATGTACTATGATTGTTTCTTATTTAAAACCTGTTATTTAAATAACAAACCTACCATTTTGGTAACGAACTGTTTGAAGAAGTACCATTTCTTATGCTTGTCTTCGAATGCAAGGTCTGCATATTTGTCTTCCGCCTCGAAACCAAACGAATGAAATTTCTTGCTTGCATCAAACAATGCACATGTTGGTGTTTTTAACGTCAGCAGGCCTCTTGACGAGTCATTCCAAGTCATAATAGTAATTTTAGTGGGATTTGTTTCAAAATCATGCCTTGCGGAAAAAGCAAACCCTGAATAGGCCGTGCCAAGGCCTATAGCGGCAACGGCAGGATGATATCCTCTCGTCACCATTCTGTGGTTTCACTAATCTGATAGAAGAAAGTACAAATATAAATTCTGCAATAAATCCTCAAAAAAGGACGCAGTATTAAAACGTCAAATGAATAATCTTGTGTTCAATACTTCGGCCCCATGCTATTTTCAAGAAATGCCAAGGAGCCGGAATATTAAACAAAAGGGAAACACTCTGAAGTTTTAGCGCAGATATATGCTTTATGCAGTGTTGGTGCAAAGTATGTGCCCGAGGATTACGTTAAACCTCATGATAGCAAACATAAGTCAACAATTATATACTGAATTTGATATTTTCCAAGTACTATGTCCACATGTTTGAAAGCCTGGTCTATAACGAATGAATAAATGCTCGTCTTTGTAACGGCGTTTTACACAATCGTTCAGTATCACGACGGTTGCTGCTTGAAGCAGTTAGTTCTATTCTCAGCTGTATACTACTACCACACTGGTATATCAATCGGCATTCGTCGTTACTAAGCCATAAGCATGAGTCACATTCTCTTCTGTTGAAACGTCTATACATTAACTCGTTTATTTACACTTCTGACCATGTATGTTTTTCTCACTTCTTATAGATCTAATTCTATGGTTTATACCAAAACAGAGAAATTCATACTCTAATGTTTTCCCTTAGTTTAAAATTGTTATATAGCACCAGACACGTTATATGCATTTGCAACACAACCTTAACGGTTTGTTATATTGTTGCTCTGGCTTCTTCCAAGTCACTGAGTACTTACTTTGTGGTTTTCTAGGCTTTTGTTTATTGTATATTATAAAATTATATACATGACCATTTATGTGTTTTACTTATATTGCCTTTGCTTGATAGAGATTATAACCTGGCGGGGATATGTTGAGTTACACTGTCCCGTTTATTGGGGTGACAATAGGGTAAGAGTGAAGTTTGGTGCAACCTAGAACCTGGTTAGCCCTGTTATCAACCTTTTTATGTTTGTGATGTCATATCTTGCCTTTAAGGAGGTTGCCTGGGAAAGGACGTAGTGCCGAGATTTTTTGATATTTAAAGCTTCTTTGGTAATATTTTAGATACAAAATTATCAAAAAAAGGGTAGGTCATCACACCTTTTTCCACTAGACGTCCTTGAAAAAGACACATATTTTTAACTTCCAACATTACATTTATGGAAAAACAACAGTTAATGTTCGATTACATATATAAATATCTTTCAAAACATACACAAACAATTGTAATCCTCATTTGTCTTTTACTTTAAAAAACAAACATATATGGACCATACCTGACCAAATTTCTTTTATTAAAAAAATAATTCAAGATGAATAGTATGTTCTAATGCTCTTTTTTTTAAAACGTGAAAATATAGGTCATAAATTGTTTGCTTAAAATGTTATGTTACCGTCTTAAATCCTATATTATATCCATACCTACTAGAACGGAAAAAAATGAACAATTCTGTTGTCAAATAAAACTATGATTTAGAAAATAAAATCCTTAGACTTGAAAATGTCAAAACTTGCCCAGCCAACATCCTTAATTCATCTGTATAGCTGCTGTTTGTATCTGTGTGTGTTTGTGGTTGACTGTCGTCCTTGAATGCTACCTTTCCGGTTCAGGTTTTACATCTGCTTTTAACATTGATATTGCATGACATTTGTCGTTAAATATTAGCATATCTTTAACAAGAAAAGTATAACGCATGCGTTATATGTAGATGATTTTTAATAATGGGTTAGTTTGTGGAGGCTTTGTTCAAGTCACATACCTGTAGTCGTCGATATGGAGATGACAGGAAGGTTAAGTGAAGAATTAAAAGATACTGTATGAATACAGATAAGTTTTCATTTGGTCTTAGGTATACATTATTATACATGAAGGGAACATGTTCAAGTATTTTCAATTAAACGATTTACACCTGAGCTATTACAAAGCGAATTTCAGTGACCATGCTACAATATAATATAAAAGTCATATTTACTTAAATTTTACAAGTGATTATCATATGGGCCCTATTTATGTTCATGTTTTAGTTGTATTCAGGCTCAAAATTGCTTCGGAGTTGCCGTTAAGGCAATCAACTTTGCATTTTAAATGAATTACAAGTGATCTTATAGAGAATATTTAATTTCTTTACTTTTTTCCTTCATTATAATACTCAAATATAAATGTGTGCCGAAACGTCTAGGGTAAAAATTAAAATAGATGCCGAAATGATTTGATGCCGAAACGTCTAGGTGCCGATTCGTCTAGGTGTCGAAATGGTTTGGTGCCGAAACGTCCTGAATCGATCTTGATCACAGACGCAAAAACTTGAGAATTGTCTGCATTTATTAATAAGCATTTTTCATGTACTGATCGTTGGGACCCTGCTTTAATTAAACTAATATACTATATATACAATAGTTTTCGTCTAGAAAATATGAATGATCTTAATTACGCATATTTATGTGTACACTACTCAGCTTTCATAATCGGTCACCGAGATTTTTTTGAAAATAATACGAATACTAAAAACTGGAAATCACCGAAACACATACCAGTATTTTATTAAGTTTATCAACTAAGTTTTAGTCCAATCAAGGCAGATTAAGTTTTATAAATCGCAAGCGATATTTGCTAAACGATGCAAGTTAAAATTTCTAATGAAAATATGAATTATATATAAAAAATATATAATTCTTTGAAAAGTGACCGATTATAAAATTTGTGTAGTGTATATGTCGAAAATACCACTAAATTTATATATTACTAGTCTTTCTGATATAGACATATGTGTTATATAGTTAAAAATGTATAAGGTATAATAAAATGTTAACTATTTTTAAAGTATCAACAATAAGAACTTTATTTATTGGAATAATAAACTGGCATTCTAAAAATATACGTAATGTGAAAGTACTGTTTAAACGTGTTAACCAGTAGTTAGCAAATATATATTCACACTATTAACGATGAATAGCCACCCTTTTTGTAGTAGTATCAATTAACAAATTTTAACTCATAAACATCATATGAACATTTCTTGATAGTCTCGGAGAGAAACATATATTGAAAACCATGACTAAGAGAAAAGAGTATAATAATGGACCTTTGGAAACGGCCTAGCACGACACATACGAAATATTGCAGTCTCGGTTTGATTGAGACTGTTCATGAGCGGTAGTGTAATATGCTAGCTGCCGCTCACGCCCTCTAGCCCCGGGTTGAGCAGAATTCAATACTCATAAAATCAATAATACACAATTTTAACCATCCCGAAGATGGCATGCATACGGCGGTGGACATGGAGTTTATCGCTTCCCCATATCGTACGGCGTATGGTCCCAGTATCTAATAAAATTAAATGCCCCGAAGAGCGAAATAAACATAATGGAATTTAGTTGGGAGCAGCAGTTATGAAGCCTGCGTATCACAAGTAACAGCCAAAAGACTCAATTAAAAAGCAGACAATATATCCTATAAGTGGTTAAACAATACCTAAAGCCTTTTATCGGCCGGAGTAGTGGAACCACCGAATCAAAAATTAAGTAAGAAAACAAAAGAAATTGAAAATGTACCACCGATAACTAAATATAAGTATCGGGCTCAGCGATCTCCAAAGATCGAATGAATAACAGTACTGATAAGTATTATTTGCATGACGTATATATTACTATTACCACTGCGTGACTGCACGGGGAAATGAGGTAAATCTGAATTGTATAGCTGCACAACTATTGCCAGCTATTGCCAGATAATTGATGAATACATTAACCTGTGGATTAATTTACCTGTTCAAATTCTCTACGTCATCAAATAAAATCTTATTCTCGCTTTTCACAGATATTGCAATATGTGAATATATAAATATTGCATCCCAGTGAAGGTGACAGTGTCAACCTGAGGAAAATAATGTCAACCCAGTGAGGTTGACAATATCCACTGTCACCCTCACTGGGATGCAATATTTATTTTATTATTCCGAACAAAAAATGGACAATTCCATGGTGTTCGCTTCCGAAATTGTCGCGAATTTGCTCGAATTGTTTGTTTATTGTCGTTTGGTAAACCAAGCGTCTTACGCTTGACATAACTTCAACTGTATTTTAATAAGCGTCTACCGATTTCCAATTAAGCAAAGCGTGTCGTAATTGGAAAACCCAAAAAACTATTTTTATACTTCCCGTGACGTCACAATCGTGTGATAGTATATAAATATCACATTCATGAGAGGGTGATAGTAAGAATGTTAACCCTAAGGATATGATTATCGCCCGATAATATCCGTTTTAACTCTCATGAACAGACTTAATAAAACCGAATCCGCTACTTTATTTTCTTGGTTGTGTTTTTTTTCTAAAGGATTTCCCTTTATCAGCATTTATTCAAATATTTATTCAAAAATATAAAAGAATAAGCAGACAAAAAATTGAGCTATTTAATTTTAATATTTGATCAAACCATGGTTGTCTATTTATAATTGAGTTATCAAACGTGCTGGATAAAACTATATATTATGAGGCAAACAGCATCATATCAATTAAATCCAAAGAGTATAATAAATTAATAGTCTATATATGTTCGATTTAGAGATACTATTAAGCACATAACTGAAAAAAATGCCAGAAACATGCATTATTATAGCGTGTTATGCTTTGGTCATCTTCGTACCACACCGAGAAGTCGGAACTGCCTCGTAGATTTCGGTAGCGATCTCACACCACAATTAATTTTCCATAGTATTACTGTATAATCTTTTCCAACATCTGATCCTCAAAGTTGGGAACAACCAGACCCTGTTGCTGGTGTAATAACTTCAGTATAGCCCACATATATATACATTAAAAAACAATAAGATGCATCAGTTAGCCATGTGGGTATTCTTCCTTGCTCATATTCAAGGAAATGAAAGATACAAAAAAAACTATCAACATGAGATTTTTTGTATCATCTGCATTTTACACTGCAGATGTAAACTAAAGCAATAAAAAATAAAAAAAAAATGAAAAAAGAAGAAAAGAAATAGAATTATTTTCTGCTTTCCCTCTGTCGCTAATTCCGTGAGCTTTCGTGGGATACGTGGGAGATACTAAATATGTGAGGCCTAACCCGTTATTTATTGGTTACAGATCTTGCGATGCAACTGAGGGTCATAAAAGAGAAAGACCGATAGTTTTATTACACATCCACGCGTTGAAATTAATTATTTGATAATGTTGTTTTGCAATAACAACAATGCAAATGTTTTATGTCAACAAAAGAAGGAAGTGACGGTCCGTCGCCCACAATTAATACATGCTCAAGTATCACCAGCTATTTTGACTGGGGGATGTATTATATTCACCAACAAATAATTGCAAAGTATGAAACGCTTAAAGTACATATTTAGTGTATTAAATAATCGCATAATTGCGAAATTTGATCATGATTATTATGAGTATGCGTCGACGAGCATGGAGATTGCATACAGGTGTTTGTTTTTAAGGCATATTAGAAAATACCACCTTAAAACTATCAAGAGCTGTCGGAAAACAGACTATTCGAATAATGCCGCGGTAGCCTAGTGGATAGCATGTTCGACTCTGAATCCTTAGATCACGGGTTCGAACCTCAATGGCACTACTGGGTTATTAAGATGCGTCATTAGCCAATACACTGCATTGAGCCGCGTCCGTCAAATTAGATCGTTTATGGCACGGTATTTGTTAAAAAAACGAAAATTTGGTTTTAATGTTCTTAAAATTGGTTTTGAAACAACCATTTTCTCGTCGATAATACGGGAACTTTTACCGTGTCTCTCAAATGTTGTTTTGATATGCGGAACACCTGTGTGAAGTTTTAGTGAAATGCTGTGAGTGATTGTAAAGTTATGGCCAACTTGCATTTTTAACGTGGGGAGGACGCCGACGCCGAAGTAGAACCGAGTAGAAAAGCTCCTACGTCTGTATATCACTAACAAAATCTACCTCCTTTATTTGCTAGCCTTGGACCTCCACAACACAAAGCCTTTTGTACTTTCATAGTTAACCTTTTAGAACTTGCTTTAGCAAGAGTTCAAAATTGTAACCAAATACGCCCGTAGTGAAAGGAAAATATTGAAAGGTTAATTAAATTAAGATTACAATTACTCAAGTTACTGAGTAGACATCGTGAGTTTCAAAAATTTAAAATCATAAAGGGGCAAATACCTCTGGCGTTCAAGGGTGGGATCCGGCTGGTTATCAAAATATATCGATATTTTTTGGTCATAAGCATTGTCTCAACGTTTGATCAAAAATTGTCACCAATTAAGGATTATTGGTGCAATCTGGCTGGTTATCACACGATTAATTATTAGCTCGACTATTTGAAGAATAAAAGAGCTTATGTAATCACCCCGGCGTCGGCGTCGGCGTTGACGTCGGCGTCGGCGTCCCACATCAAGGTTTGCGTGTAAGCTGTGTTTACAAGTCTATATCTCTTACATTTCTTATCCTAGCACAACCACATTTGGCCATGGGTTTCCTTATAGCATTATCTTAAGAGTTGCATAAGCAATTTTGGTTCCTGTAACCCCTGGGCTCCCATGGAACCTAAATTGTGATAGCCATTAAAATATGTCTGTTTCACATCAAATGTTGCGTGTAAGCTGTGTTTACAAGTGTATATCTCTTACATTTCTTGTCCTAGCTAACTAAATTTTGGAATTGGTTTCATTATAGTATGTTGTAAAGGGTTGGGTAAGTTATTTTGCCTTCTGGAAATTCTGGGGTCCCATGGAACCCAAATTGTGATGGCCCATGAAATGTGCAATAAAGGCAGATCTAGGTTTGCATGTTTTTTTTGTTATTTTTTGGCATATTTCTGTGTTGTTTTAGTCAATTGTTACACATATATGCTGCCCCCACCCATCCCCGCCTCTCACCCCCACCCCCACCCTCCCCCCACTTGAAACTGTATATTTTTTTTTTACATATTTCTGTGTTGTTTTAGTCAATTGTTACACATATGTGTTGCCCCTCGCCCCCCAACCCCAACCTCTCACCCCCTTCACCCCCCCACTTGAAACTCTATTTTTCTGTGTTGCTTTTGTCAATTCTTACACATGTTGCCCCTCCCCCCTGCCTCCCCTCCCGCGCCACACCCCCCACCCCCCACCAAACACTCGAAACTAGAATATTTATATTTAATTTTAATTACATAGCTTCTAACACATATATGTTGCTCCATCCACCCACACACCCCTGCCTCTCCACCCGCCCCCCCCCCCACACACACACACACCCCACCACACACACACGCACAAAACTTCTTTCTTTTTTTACATATTTCATATTACACCCCACTCCCTGCCTCTCCACCCCCACCCCCAACCCCCCCCCCCCAACCCCAATCGAAACTGGATTTATTTATTTATTTATTTTTACATATTTCTGTGTTTTTTTTGTCAATTCTTACACATAGCTATCTTGGCCCCCACCCACTCCCGCCACTCTCACCCCACTCGAAATATTTTTAATTTTACCATATTTCTGTGTTGTTTTGGTCAGTTCTTACATAGCTTCTTACATATATATGTTGCCCTCCCCACACCCCGCCTCTTCCCCATCACCACTCAAAACTCGATTTTTAATTTTGTTTTTTACATATTTTTGTGTTGTTTTGGTGAATTCTTACATAGCTTCTTACATATATATGTTGCACTCACCACCCCACTCCCCACACCACCCACCCCAGCCTCTCCCCCACCCCAACCCCCCACCCAACTCAAAACTCGAATTTTATTTTATTTTATTATTTTTTTTACATATTTCTGTGTAGTTTTGGTCAATTCTTACACATAGCTATGTTGCACTCACAACCCCACCCACATTGTTTTAGCCTTGTTTTCTCATGGTATATACTAGCTATATAATGTATTATTCTTTGAAAAATCGAATAGTCGAGCTGCGCTGTTCTCCGACAGCTCTTGTTATATATATACTGAACCAAACAGCTAACGCACCAGTAGACAATACCTTTATTATATGCCGACTGTTTTTTTTAAATTTACAGTCGTTATTGACAAGATATTTGTCTCGTTCAGAATGAAATTTGGTTTGATTTATTGATTGTTATTATTGAGATAGTAAAGTTACTGTCTACTGGTGCGTTAGCTGTTTGGTTCGGTATATATATATTATATATTATAATTATATAGTAATTGAGCGAAGAAAATTGTCAATTTCAAAACCCGATCACCATAAGCATTGTAACCAAATTAGGTACACTTTCAGTTAATTTCTTAAGGTGACATCCAATAGGGACAATAACTAGTGTATGGATGGTAATCGAACTTGACCGAAATATTTTGCCCATACGTATTGTATTCCAATTTAGCTTTGGATTAGAATTACACGATAACTAAATTTCCTTTGTTTTGCACTTGCTTGACATTTGAACTGCTTTATGACCGTAGGTGGCCTGAATGACAACGACATCCGGCTATGCGGTGTTCGGGGCACATCAATAATTATCATGGTATCAACGAAATACTTGTACTAAAAAATACCTTCAACTCGAGAAAATTGCTTTTATTGAAAATAATAATTTTGCAACCCTCTAGATGATGAATTGAGCGAGTTAAAGCAAGATATACATACATGTAAAACTGTCAATCAGAATGTGGGTTCCATGGGAGCCCATGTAGACCTTGAGATAATACTATAAAGTTGAGCTAGGACAAGAAATGCACCTCGGTGTGGAATGGGACTCAGACACCGATGCAGATGCCGACGGTATGAGTACATAAACGCTCTTATTCTTTTAATAATCGATCTAAACATATATGCCATTAATATATAAAACTTGGCATAATTAATGACAATAATAAGTCCGTTACACAATCGTTAAGTTTCATTTTGTTATTTTAATCAACTATATGTCTATTGCCTATTGTTATTGTATATTGTTGTATCTGATATTTTATTTGATTAAAATATATTTGAGACCCAGTGAAAAGAAATACCCAGCGCACAAGTTGGAGTTTTTAGCACTCAAATGGGCGATACAGACACGTTTCACGTTTTTTCGTAGGAACTACATTTCAGGTCGTAACGGACAACAACCCATTAACCTATGCAAACTTGATGGCAAAGGACACCATTGGTTATCAACATTAAGTAACCTCCAGTTCAGTATCATGTCTTGCCATGGAAAGCTTAATAGTGTTGCTGATAGACTTTCAAGACAACCAAATTTGACCTTTCAGGACTGATCGGATTCAAGCAATCTGCCATCCGCTTAAACCATCAATACTTTTGGTACACTGTTTTTCGGAGGTTGTAGGTCCTCAACTGACCGGTGACGAAGTTATAACATCCGAGCTTTTTAACCAGATAGACTGGCTTCAACAATAGAGGAAGGATGTCACCATAGCCAGAGCCTTAGACCACCTTAGACGCGGTTCTTGGCCAAGGGAGGAAGATCTCAGGAGAGAAACACCCGCTGTACAGAAGTTCATCCCCGTCTCTCAGTGGATGCCTACCTAGGTACTTCAGTAGATACTAAAGAAGCTGCATCAGAACCACATATGTATGGCAAGAAGCTGCGAGACAGGTTGCATGTTGATATGTTTTTTCTGCCGAGGAAGCCAGCAAGAACGCTGTACAGAACAAGGAGCGATATGATCGCAGTGTGAGAAACAGCAAGCTTGAGGATGGCGACAGAGTTTTGGTGAGGAAAGTTGGTCTGCAAGGGAAACACAAGTTGGCAGACAAATTTGGTCCTCGCTATGCCAAATAGGGATATCCATGTGTACAGAGTCAAACGCTAGGATGGACAAGGTCCAGTACGGGTGCTACACAGAAATATGCTGCTACCGTTTACCTCCATTCCCTCCGGGGTCCAATGCCAGATACCAAACCGTAAGGTTGAGCCTAAAAGGAAACACACCAGTGCCAATCCTCAGAGTACCGGAACCGATAGCTCGAGCACAGATTCCGAACCCGAGCAATATGTTCTTTTTAGGAATGGTACTAGACAGAACAAACCTCCAGTGCAAATTGGACAAGACACTACCTGTGTAGGCGAACGTCATACAATTATCACATTTGAAGATGCAAACCTTCAATTGGATGGAAGCAACTTTAATGCGAGTCGCGAAAGTGTGGGGATATAGATCCAGATTCAGTGGATCGACCAGCAAGACAACCGTCACGTCAACCGGAACGTCAACCAGAGGTCCACCGGTACAGCAATAGGAGCCACCAAGACGATCAATCAGAGACAGGCGAACACAAGACCGATTGGGATAGTGGGTTGTGCAGCAGCAGACAGCCGCAACACATAACTAATATTATTTGGAAAGATGATAAATGTACCTGGTTAATTTGATTATGTTGAATATTTCCAGGTATGCTTATTTGTGTTCCTTTATTTTATAACTTTTAATTAAATCTCATTTACGGTGCCGGCATCCGTTTAACAAATGTCAGGTTTCATTTTACTGAGCCGGGAAGTATGTAACAAGTGGTTCAAGGGAAACAACTACTATAGTGTTCACTGTAGTATGTGTTACTCATAAGTATATCCCTTATTCTACAGATATATACCTGGCTATGTTCGTGGTGCTGTAAAAGTAAATCAGACCATTTATCATGAGTTCAATGTATTGCTATTATATTATATACGTTTGTCATATATGTCTTGACAAACTGGTTGCTGTAATAATGTAGCTTGGTTGACAAGAGTGAGTGAGTGAGTGAGTGAGTGAGTGAGTGAGTGAGTGAGTGAGTGAGTGAGTGAGTGAGTGAGTGAGTGAGTGAGTGAGTGAGTGAGTGAGTGAGTGAGTGAGTGAGTGAGTGAGTGAGTGAGTGAGTGAGTGAGTGAGTGAGTGAGTGAGTGAGTGAGTGAGTGAGTGAGTGAGTGAGTGAGTGAGTGAGTGAGTGAGTGAGTGAGTGAGTGAGTGAGTGAGTGAGTGAGTGAGTGAGTGAGTGAGTGAGTGAGTGAGTGAGTGAGTGAGTGAGTGAGTGAGTGAGTGAGTGAGTGAGTGAGTGAGTGAGAACTAATTTAGGTCACACTTTAATAACACTGCATGACATGATGATAACTCTAACTATTTCAGTCTTTGGGGTAAACATGTTTTATTTCAACATTTTTGCAACACACATATTGGTACAGTACATAGTTAATAGGATTAGAACGAAAGAAAAAACGTATAGAGTTCCTTTCCTCGGTCTTTGCCTACCTTTCCTGAGAGAAACACCCTAATTTTAGTTCAGGGATGAATTAGAATATGTTAATAGTAATCTTTAGACTTGCAAATGTCTTTTTGAGAATGTAGATGTATACATGTTCTACAGCTATTGATTCTTGGTATATATTTGGTTGTAGAACCTAAATATTGACTTGTCTGGTGAGTTCTGATAGTTTTGTATAATAGTGATATTGTTTGTTTGTAAATGTTGAATTTCTGTAATGGCTGTAATGTCCTGTATGTTGTAATTGTTTGTTAAATGTGATGTTTGTATATATTGCAGGCTTTATATTACCCTGTATGTAAACAACCATAAATCATGCACTGGATTGTTGAGTTTACCCCCATAAAACCATGGTTACAAAGACAAACATGTCTGCTATTAAAAATCAACAAGACAAAGGATTGGTTTGTTATTTATACGAAAGCATTTTCAGCAAAGAAATATAAAAAAATCGGACAGGGAAAGTAGCATTCAAGGAGGACTGTCAACCGCAAAAAACACAGAAACAAACATGCAAACAGACAAACAAGAAGGCAAACGTAATAATAAACACAAAACGGTTGACAATAGGAGAAATTATTTAAAAAATTAGGTTAAAGGGACACATAGCAATATTTATTTTTTAAAAACTCACGACGTCCCGCTAGTTTTTCTGCATAATTTGCATTTGTTCAGTCATTAATATTAAATATAAGAATAGTATTCAGCAATTTGTTTTTCCATTGTATTAACTTTCGATATTATTGCACCAATAATATATTAAAATGTATAGTACAATAAGACTAAATAGTGAATACTTACAATTGTATTGATTTAAATGTAACCAGGGTAAAAGTAAAAATGGTACTGGATCTATAAAACCCATTTCAAACACTTCAAGATTACCGTGTGTCCCTTTAAATTATTGGGATGGGAGCTGCAAATTTAGGTGTTGGCAATGAACAAAAGTATAAATTATGAAAGGCTATTCATAAGTAGTTCCAATAAATTGATCTTCATGCACAACTTTGACCAAAAAAGGAGAAGAATTTTAAATAAAACTAAGAAAGAGTTATGGAGCATTCGCTGCACAGTCATGTTATGATACTTAACAAGTGTGTGAAATTTCTAAGTTAAAAAAGAGCAATCATTTTGACAAAATTCAAGACAAGGTTACGAAACTTCTGCTGTTCAGTCATCTTATGACACAAGTGTGTGAAGTTTCACAGCTATATTTTCAGTAGTTTCTTAGAAAAGACCCTTCATGCAAAACTTTAACCAACATTTCTAAGTCGAAAAGGGGCAATAAACTGGACAATAATCAAGACAGGGTTATGGAACTTCTGCTGTTCCGTCATATTATTAACTACGAGCAAGTGTTTAGTAGTTTCTAAAAAAGAACCCTTCATGCAAAACTTCAACCAAAATTTCCATGTCGAAAAAAGGCAATATGTTTTACAAAAATCGTGACAGGGTTATATAACTTGTGCTGTTCAGTCAACTTATGAAGTGTGTGAAGTTTAACAGCTATATGTTCAATAATGTTTGAGAAAAGGCGCTTTATGCAAAACTTTAACCAAAAACTTGACGTGGACACCGACGCCAACGCAGACGCCGACGCCGACGAATGGGTGACCGCAATAGCTCAGGCTATTCTTCGAATAGTGGAGCTAAAAATCAAACAGCATATCCTAAGGGTGAACAAACGATACTCAGAACCTTAAAAGGTTGGAGTAGAGGAACCACCTTTTCGAAATTAACTTAAACTAAATGTATCTGTGAATATTCCACCGACATCTGTATATAAATATCTGATTTCATGCACGGGGAGACGTTTTACCGTCGCGCCATAAATGCACAGGAAACTCTTCTGTGATCTGTTTACCTAGGAAAAGATATATGCAAAATAAATATGTCTCATAATAAATGTTATGTTGTGGGGGTGGGGGTGGGCGGGTGAGAGTTGTTGCTTCTTATATTACCTCCCATCTATAGACTCAATAAAACGGAGTCCGCTACTTTATTCTTTTGGGTGTGTTTTTTGCTTCCAAATGATCTCCATTATCAGTATGTATTAATATTTATACTAGCGTTCGTTTAGTGCAGTGTGGCGACTGTAAAAGGTCTCCCGTGCTTACGAATTAGTAGTGTTAATTTTACTGGTCTTTTGGGATCAACGAGCCCAATATATGTGGCTTTGAAGTAGAATATTGCTTAAGCCTGTGCTAGGGTGTGTGAGAGTTGTTGCTTCTTACATTTCCTCACATGAACAGACTCAATAAAACCGAGTCTGCTACTTTATTCTCGTGGTTGTGTTTGTCGCTTCCACAGAATCTCCCTTATCAATATTGACTAAATGTTATGTCGCGGAAAGAAGTATGCAATATTTCTAAAACATAACATTTAATGAATTGACAGAAATTTCTATCATCATGTTCCAAGGAAATCCCAAACTTACTTAAATAGACACCTCAAATGGCAAATTGAAAAGTTTCTCAATTACTATACTTTAAGCAATCTAAATCATCAGATGTATCTAGATGCAAGTTAAAACCCATTGACAACATGTGTATTTCTCAAAAGAACATCCTAAACAGTTTTGCATCCAATTTTGAAATCATAAATAAACTTCAGCTATACCTCGGAGCAAATTATTTTAAATGCTCATGTTTAACTTCAATTTTCTTAAGGGGTGAAGCGATCACCTTCTCTTAAAGAGAAAAAAGAAAAGCACCAATGTGAATTTGTAGGAGAATTTGTAACAGGTAAAATACAACAAGACAGGAATTGGAAAAACAGCAGCAACAATGTGTTCAATATAATCAGCACGTATGTTCAAACAGTACAACCACAAATATTCACTTACAGAATACACATAAATTAAATGCATTGTTATTTTCAAATCCAATTTTAGTATAAATAGTAGATATAAAAATCGAACTGGAAATAATAATGCCAAGTCTCCCTTTAATCCAAATTGCCATAGGTTCCTTTAATGTGTTTTGAGTCTTTCCTGGATTAGTTCTCCACTATAGTACACCTAATCCAATATCACCTTTGCTATAGATCAGCATAATACATTTTAACAGAAATCCCCTCACAATATACATTTTAATCAATACGTTCTCAATGTTTCTTTTAATTTAACTTAATACTGAACTACGAAACCAAATCTATCTTCATGAAATTTTGTTGACGCACACATAATTGTCAACATATTTGGTTACAGGAATTTATCTTACGGAAGGGATCAACACAGGTCACAAGTGTTCTACATAAAGGTTCATCAAATGCTGGAATAGGCTGAAGATGGGCTTTGGAATATTTTATTTTGTTTTTCCTACCATTTGACATGTATTACATTGACAGTATTGCGAAACATCCTTTTTGATTTCTTACCAGTACAAATGACACACAATCTTGTGATATGTCTTATTAATGCCTAAGTGACCAGATATAGGAGTACATTGGCCAAACGTAGATTTTCCTGACGATTTGATCTAGGAACCACAATCTGATAATTGACAGTCCATTAATCATCAGCAGGGACATCAGGTGGTCGCCATTTTCTCATCAGGATCATATGTTAGTAAAATAACAAACTTGGACGTATGAAGCTTTATCTTCACTAAAAGCCTTATCAAAAAAGCAAAACATCTCAGGATCTTTAGGCTGTTTAAGTTAGTTGGGATCTTGATAGTTTGTCATGATCTTTGTCATCCAAACAAGTAGAAGGAGAATTATCAGATAAGTTTTATTGCAGTCCGTCTGAGATTCAGATGAGCTAATATAAATATATGTATTAACCTCTGTATTATAAGATTGACCTGTGAATCAAAGTCAAAACAAATATCATTCTCAATGGCCTTTTTGCGATAGCTCGAGTAGCTGTACAAGCCGAAGACAAGTGAGGTATTTCCAATTAAACGGGATCAGGAGATTGCTCCAAAGAAGTCTAGTCAGATACAAGTGGATTCACCACGACCTTATCTACAACTAGGTCATTGCCTTAGGTCATTGTCATTGCCTTGGAATAATTGGACATTTCAAACAGTAAAGAACATTTTATTCCCACAGCCACAGGTCCAGTAACCAAATATGATAACAAATAAATATCATGGAGAAGGACTGTCAAATAACCGCATTCTACCACCTGAAAAAGGACGCCCGTACGAGAGTCTTCTCAGAAAAAGACAGCGTATCTGCTAATAATAATGACTGAGAAGCTCCTGTGTCGCGTAATATCTTAATAGGGATATGTTTGTTTGAATCACCAATAAGTGAAATAAAACCTTCAGACATGAATAGTTCACAAGTCTCCATAACAAAATCAGACTGGGATTTTGTGACCTCATTTGCTTGTATTGTTTCCAAAACACCTTAAAGAGGTAAGGCCAGTACGTTTTCTTACCCTCTTTGTGTTGTTCAAGTCAAATGTTCATTTAATCCAAATTTATTTTGAGTCGTTTCTGGTTTAGTTCTCCACTATAGTCCAAGTAATCCAATATCAGTTCACTTTTACTATAGATAAGCACAATGCTTTTTTAATGGATATCCTCGCACAATATGTAGTTTAATTAACAGAATCCAATATATTCACAATGTTTCTTTTAATTGTACTGAACCAAAAAATGAACAACTATCAATTTCACGATGCCTTATTTATAATGTCATAGAACTATCTAAAACTTTCTGTACCAGAACATTTCAAAAAAGAATGCAACATAGACATAAGCATACTCTTTACTTAAATGACATTGAATGACAAAATAAAACATAAGCATGCTGTTGATGATAAATATTATAGGTAACACAGTAGTTAACTGGTCACATAGTTGTTGTTACGGCAGTCATACTTTTCCGATAGGGACAAATAAGACACAGGAAGATGAATCAGGTGATGACACCAACTCAAACAAGGTGAATTAACAGGAAAGATATTGGTGTTTTACCGTATAACTCTGACGATAGAGAATTTGTAATTTCCCCAGTTAAACAGTCACTTGTATTCAATGACAAAACAAAACAAAACTGGTCTACGTTTGCATAGGAGAAAGGCATTTAGGTCCTGTTTTAATATGATTAATGACGTTATATCTGAAATGAAACAATCGCTCATTTTGATTTACGTCCCAGCTAGCATGCTAACGTTGTACCAACGTTGTCAAGCGCTGGCTTTAAGGAGTAACGTTGCAGTCGGACATTAGACTTTGCTACGACGTCAATAAGACATTGGCAAACGTGCATTTCGGCGTAAGGTTGTGGTCATACACATACGTTGGCACGACGTCTATACAACGTTACAAAAAAACCTGTAAAACTCGACGACGGCCAAGGGAGACGATCCAGTATTTTTCTAGTGCGTTGCGATCGGACACTGTACATTGATATGACGTCGATACACTGTCGGCAGAATCTGTTATGTCGACGAAGCGCCAAGGGAGACAATTCGTTATGTTTTAACTACAGACGGCGCGGCGTACAACACTTCTGCTCGGGTCACGCTGGATTCTCCACTTGCAGACTTGGAAACTGTGTTCATTTGCAAAACAAGTGAGTATACATGTTCATCTTGTCGGGCAGAAATGTAGTAACATAGGTTAATTACAGTAAGTTTGAATGCAAACAGCAGTTCCTTTCGGTAAAACTCAAAATCGGCATCGGTTTATCTATTAATTTTGGCGCAAGGAAAAAACAATCTGTTTGCGACTACCAAGTTGTTAACGTCGCTGAGTGTATCATTCAATTGTTTATATATGAAATAGAACTTAAGGTGTTTTAAATGATTCTTTAAGGAATATTTGTGGAATTATAAAAAGATAATATGGGACGACGCAGCGACATAGCAACCATGCAACATAACAAATAGTTGAACTTTTTAGACTTACGACATAAAACACCCTTCAACTATTCATCTTCTTTTTTCAGCTGCTGCGACTCCATGTTTTACGAATTACAGTTCGGATCCGTGTTCAGATGAGGAAATTTCAGTGTCGGTCTCATCGTCAGTCTCAGTCAACCTCAGCTTCAGTTTAGAACATTTCAAAGGGAATTTCAATTAAATCGGAAATAATAAAAGTAAACAACGTCGTCACATCGTTGGGGCTGCTGGACACAATTGGATTTGGACCACCATTATTTTCACATTTACCGTAATGTTAGCTCTACACAGAATAACACTTACCCTAATGCTCCGTGACACTTCAAATATGCATTAAAATTTATATACGTGACGACAAAACACAAAAATAGCAAAACAACAATGACCATAACTGCTCTATGCACCAGCATTTGGCTCAAAATGAAAGATGACCTTTTTTGACAGCCGAACCACACCTCATTTTGTTTAAAAACTTACCTCATACAAAGTAGTACCACTCAGCACTCTGATGACTGATTCCTTTGCTGTTTGCACCCATATCTTCGGAAATCTGTCCTCAAACCAAAAACAGTAAATATACGTACCTCTTTTATGTACTAAATCAATAACCCAGTCCCAAATAACACCACTGATGGTACTACTTTCGAGTACGACCATTTTCACCTTTTGACCTCTCTGGTTACCGGTCCAAGTCCAATTACGTTGTGCCGACGTTGTTGTACAACGTTGGGTTAACGTTATTGTACAACGTCGGTGTAACGTTTTTTGTCAACGTTGGCCCAGCGTTGTATTATCGTTGGGCCAACGTTGGCCAAACGTTGTATACACTATCGTGACATCGTTGGGGCTGCTGGGCAGTGACCTTGACATTTGACCTACTAACTATACAATCAATAGGGTTTGTTGTTGCAAATTGTATAGTAATTGTATAAGTTTCAAGATTGTATGTATAATAGTAAATAAATTACAACAAAGAAGCGTTATTCATGATCGGGTTATTATGACCTTAACATTTCACGTACTTACCCCAACATTTTAACACGGATACTATTTCTGTTAAGTTTCATGATAGTATGTTTAATAGTTGCCAGTACCAGTGGAGGAAACATTTTCACAGGATTCGGTCATTGTCAGGTCAATGTGACCTGGATAATCTAATGAATCTACAAGTAATAGATTTCCTCCTCTCACCAATGGCAATGCAGCTATGAAGTTAAGTGTGGGTGTTATAATTCGCACTAAGGGTAATGTAACAATGAAGTTTAATGATGGTGGGTGTTATGATTTTGAAGTTAAAATGCATAATGCGTATTTCCATAAATGGCATATCGCCTTAACCTTTTGGCCTCCAAAATAACAGGGTTCCTCCTCTCACCAAGGACAAAGTACCTATAACGTTTCATGAGTGAGAGAGATATGGCCTCATCGTTATTTAGATGAATATGTATTTTCAGTGCACACAAAAAACAATAGGGTTCTTCCTCTCACCAAGCAAGGACAATGTGCCTTTGAAATAGCATGATTGTGGGTGTTATGCTTTCGATGTTATTGCACGGAATGCCTATTTTCATGTAAGGTCATGGCGACCTTGACCCAAAAATCAATATGCTTCCTCCTTGTACAAAGGGCAATACATCAATGCAGTTTCATGACGGTGGGTTGTATGCTTTTGAAGTTATCAAGCATACTGCATATTTCAATAAAGAGCTTGTCGACCTTGACATTCTACCTTCAGACCCAAAAACAATAGGGTTCCTCCTTTAACCAAGGGCAATGTACCCATGAAGTGTCATGAGTGTGAGTGTTGTGGTATCAACTTTATTTAGCGGAATGTGTATTTAAATTTAAGGTCACGGGTACCTTAACCTTTCACCTACTGACCGAGGAAACAATAACAAGGCCAAGGTACTTACTAAGTTTCATGAGTGTGTATTATGGTTTCAAAGTTATTTATTGGAATGTGTTTTCCCATTAAAGGTCATGGTGACGTTGAACTTTGGCCGACTGATCCCTAAAACAAAAGGATTCATTCGTTTACCAAAGACAATATACCTATTAAGTTAAATGAGTGTGGGTGATACTCTTTCTAAGTTATCGCGGGGAATGTCTATTTCCATATAAGGTCATGAGAACCTTGACATTTGTCCTACTGAGCATAAAATCAATAGGCTTTCTCCTATCACAAAGGGCAATACAGCTGATGGTTTGTTCTCTCGTTGCTCTGGCTTCTGCCAAGTCATTGAGAACTAATTGCATTGTGGCTTTCTAGGCTTTTGTTATTTATATTCATATATATTCATATAGATGATCAGTTACGTGTTATGCTTATATTACCTATTAATGCTGAATTGTTTGAAAATATAACCTGGCGGAGATATCTTTATTTAATGGTCCCGTTTTATTGCGATGATAATAGGGTAAGAGTGAGGTTTGGGCACCCTAGAACCTGGTTTAAACACCCAGCGGCATTGCTTGCCAATGATCGTAGCCCTATTGTGAACCCCTTATTTTGTTTCTGAAGTCATATCTTGCCTTTTTTTCATCTTTTTAATTGTTCTTTGAATCTATGCGTGCTTTTGGTTGGTTGTGGTCATTGAATGTTACATTTCCTGTTCTTTTTTTATATCTGCTTGGTAGATGTATATAGGCTTATACTACATCCAATAAATAGACCTCTAGCTTTTTAAGGTTCAGAGAAAAATAAATTGTTTCTATATATAACTGTGACCCCTAACTGTGCTAAACAGGATTCTTTTTGTCAAACTATTCATTTTCATTATGTAATCCGTTACTGGAATTTTCAAGTGGAACAGAGCAAACTCCATTACCTAAATGTGAAGAAAGGCTATCTCTGTCAATGTATTCTTTTAACATATTGATATGACACACTTGACGTTGCTTTCGCCTTCCAGGAGTATTGATAATATAATTTAAATCACCGATCCTTTTTTCTACTGTATAAGAACCGTGATACCTAGCTTTTAAGGGCTATTCAGGAATAGGTAATAAAGCAAGAACTTTATCACCATGTTCGAAATTTCTTTCTTGAGCAGTCAAATTATACATTGTTTTCATTTTTGATTGAGATGATTTGAGATTAGACCGAGCTAACTGACAATCTTTTGACAGTCTGTGTCTAAAATCAGACACGTACTGTAGAAGATTCAAAGAAGTGTCTTCTTCTGAGAATTTTCTCTTTAAGTAACTTTAGTGGACAACGAACAGTGTGACCAAAAAGTAGTTCAAATGGGCTGAAACCCAGAGATTACTGAACAGACTCTCTAACGGCGAAAAGCAACCAGTGTATGCCTTCATCCCAGTCCTTATTGGTGTCAAAACAATATGACCAAATCATGTTTTTCAGTGGCTGATGAAATCTTTCAAGAGCACCTTGATTCTCCGGATGATAAACCGAAGACTTAAACTGTTGAATGCCTAGCTCATGCATGTACCAGACATCAAATTTGACCATTGATCAGACTGGACATATTTTGGAAGGCGAACTAACGTGAAAAACTTGATCAGAGCCTTCACAATAGACTTTGTCTTAATATTCCTAAGTGGAATAGCTTCAGGAAATCTTGTTGACGCAGATATAATCGTCAACAGATATCAATTACCAGACTTTGTCTTAGGCAAGGGGCCAACAAAGTCCATGATTATTCTACTGAAAGGTTCGTTAAATGCTGGAATGGGTTGAAGGGGGCTTTGGGAATTTTCTGATTGAGTTTCCTACCATTTGACATGTATGACAAGACCTACAGTATTTTGAAGCATCTTTTTTGAGATTTGGTGTTACCTGTATATCTTTATGTGTGCATGCATTATTGCGTTTTTATTATTGATATGGCCTAGAAGAAAGTTAAAACTAGTATAGATGTAAACATGTTTACAATGTATATGCAAATTATTTATGCAAATTCATTTATGATGATGTGGACTGTTTTCATTGGACTATTTTATGCAAATACATTTATGATGAAATTTTGATTCTTCTTATTGGATGGTTCTAGTGGAAAAGCATTCAGGAACTGTCTGTGACAGTATATAAACACTGGGGGTTCTATTCAGATCAGTTTCATTATTCTTTATTAAAGTTAATTTAGATTTGGATGCTTTTATAAAATATATTTGTGAGAGGATTTACTTATTATTGTGCTCATTCATAATAACAGTGAAATTAGATATTTGGACTAAACTGGAAATATTGGAAATTAATTTAGACTAAAGAGACACTTTCTGTGTTGGATTAAATAGACACTTACTGTTTTAGATTAGAGAGACACTTGCTAATGTGAATTAAAGGAACATTGGATAATTTTATTTGGACTTAATTCAAAAAATTGGATATTAATGAAAAACTGGATTTGTGTTCTGTAAGTGACTATTTTATGTAAATAAAATTGTGAATTATATATGTGTGTCGTTGGTTTTGCTCCCTTTCTTGTCACATTTTACTCGTAACATTTGGCCAATAAAAATGACACAATCTTGTGATATGTCTTATTGGCGCCTAAGTGACCAGACATAGGAGTTTCATGGGCCAAACTGAGAATTTCCTGACGATATGAACTAGGAACCACAATTTGATAATTGACAGTTCATTCATCATCAGATTGACATCAGGTGCTCGCCATCTTCTCATCAGAATCCCATGTGTAGTAAAATAACAAACTGGGACTTGTGAAGTTTCTTCTTCACTAAAGGCCCTATCATATAAGCTAGTATTTTCAGGATTCTAGCTGTTCACATATAAGTTGTGATCTCGATAGTTGTCATGATCTTTGTCATTCAAGCTGATAGAAGGAGAAATATCTGGTTAGTGAATGTTATTTCCACTCTAGTCCGTCTGAGATTAAGATGGGATAATATCAAGTGATTTGTTAACCTCTGTATTATAAGAATGACCAATAAAAGTATCAGCTAAGTTAATATCAGAAGAAAGATCATTCTCAATGGCACTTTTTGCCTTAGCTCGAGTAACTGCACAAGCCGGATACAAATCAGGTATTTCCTGTTCAACATGATCAGGGGATTAATCCAAAGAAGGCTTGTCAGATACAAGTGGATTAACCACGACCTTATCTCCAGCTAGGTCATTGCCTAGTAACACATGGACACCTTCAAATGGCAAAGAAGATCTTATTTCCACAGCCACAGGTCCAGTAACCAAATCTGATGACAAGCAAATATTATGGAGAGGGACAGTCAAATAACCGCACTTTACCCCTTGAATAAGTACATTAGTACCAGAATAAGTCTTAATAGGGATAGGTTTGGTTGAATCACCAATTAGTGATATCGAACCTTCAGACATGAATGGTTCATAAGTCTCCATAATAGAATCAGACTGAGATTTCTTCACTTCAAAAATTGCATTGTTTCCAACACAAGACTGGGGTTTAGACCTTAAAGAGGTGAGACCAGTGGGTTTTACACATTCTTTTTGTTGTTGCTTCCTTTTCAAAGTAAAGCACTCAGATATGAGGTGACCTTTCTTTTTGCAATAATTGCAAGTAATTTGAGATAAGGATTTTTGATCAGTTTTCTCATTAGATGCTTGATGTTTAGGAGTACTGGTACTGAGAGTACGAGACTGAGATTTAGAAGTACTGTCGCACGAGTGAGAGGGTTTCTTAAATGAAGAATGCTGCTGAGGGCTTGATTTTTTAACAAACCTTGTGAGTTAGCGAATAATCATCCACCAAACGTGCAGCATCCAAAGTGTCAGCCGTTTGCTCACCTAAATAAGTTTTAACATCATTGTTAATACACTTTTTGAACTCTTCAATTAAAATAAGCTGCCTTAACTTATCATGATTGCGCTCAGTTTTCTTGGATGCACACCATCTATCAAATAATTGTTTTTTGGTTTGAGCAAATGCAACATGTGTTTGATCACTTTCTTTTTTACAATTTCTAAACGTCTGCCTATATGCCTCTGGTACCAATTCATAAGCGTTTAAGATAATATCTTTAACCGTTTGGTATGAGGAACTTTGTTCTACAGTTAACTGAGTGTAAACCTCATGGGCTTGTCCAATTAAAACACTGATTAAAAGAAATGTCCAATGTTCTTTTGGCCATTTCACATTTTCAGCAATTTTCTCAAAATGAAGAAAAGATTTGTCAACTTCCTTTTCTTGAAAAGGCGGTACCAATCTACTATGTTTAGTAACATCAAAAGTAAATGAATGGGAGAGTGGCGTGAAGGTGAACTTGCCTTGCTTGCCAAATCTATTTTCCGCATCTCTTATTCAAATTCTCGTCTTTCTTTTTCTTCCTTTAATTTCATTTCCATTTCATTTCCTTTCATTTCCATTTGTCGCAATTCAATTTCTTTCCGCTCTTTTGTTTCATTTTGCTCCATTTCTTTTTCCATTTTCAAATTTCTTTTAATTTTAAATCCTATTCTGTTTCCAACAACAAATTTAATCCTTCCTCTCCAAAAAATTCTTCATCAACCAAAAATTGCATCGAAATATTTTTAACCTCAGATTTTTTCATAGAAGATTTACATTTTTATAACAGATAATGTTTTGCGAGCAAGAGCAATTCATCTTTTTTAAGTAAATCAAACTCCTCCTGGGAAGGCGTGAATGCGATCATTTCATTGAAAATGACATTTACTTCCTGGTCTTAGTTTAACGGGCAGCTCGCAAAGTTAATACACATGTGTATACGAGATTCAAACCAAGTTCACGATAATGCACGATAAAGCAAATATATAGTATAAGCAAACATTCTCCGATGTTTAACAAAACGTACGTATATAACACAAAGAAAATGTTAATCAATCATTATAGGAATGTGCATAGAGTTCAAAATCATGAAGTCGATAAGTGGGTCATTCTATTTTTTAAAAATGCCCATGCAATTAAAACACAAGCATTTTAATAGCAAAATGTCGACAACCAATGACTAGTCTGATGCAGATGATCGTCTCTAAGACATATATGATGGCATGTGCGACTCACGACTTACAAGTTGTAAGGCACTATTCGCGCTACCGTGGGTACACGTCACTTATAATAACGTAACTAAATGTCAGTGACAAACTTAGCATACTAGTATAAGCGTCAATTATTCTAAGATGAACTTAATTTAAAATATATTTGCATACCTTTTTCCAGTTTAAGTGCTACTGTATTGCGGGCATGAACTACACTGCGTGACTACGAAAATGAAAGCAGACCTCGATACCAGGTATTACAGGTAAGGTGAAGGACAGTAGATTTATGACACACAAGTTGTTATTGAACATAAAAAGTAGATCATTACATTTATGGAAGGTGTACTCCTGCAAAAGAAATTGCTGATTTAGTGTAGGACTTTAGTTCTAAATATAACATATCTTACCCTGACTAATTATTTAATGATCCATCAATATTTCAAAACAAGAAGTGCTTGAGCAATAGAACATATAATATTCCGCCGTCACACGTTGTCGACGTTCCTGTGTTTTCGATGCCCTCGGTTTAACTCATATTATTTCGGATTTAGAATGATTTGTTGTTAAGTTGCATTTACCAGATATATGATAAATAACAGGAGGATCATTAAACCATGTATGTCATATGCCGGGAAATGAAAATGTATGTGTCTTCCATCAGAAGCGACACAAATACATGTGCACACCTTGTATATTTTCAAAATTCACATAATGCTTGCGTTTAGAACAAATTATGAGTCAATTATTGGAATAAAACGTCGATTTATTGGTATTTTATGGGGTAACGCATCCTTTAAAAAACGGGCACCACACTCTAATGTCTCATGGATATTGTCTTCCGTATTATTTGTATTTACTTTCAGATCTATGGTCAACTAAAAATGGACAGCTGCTCAATTGCACAATAGGTAAGTATGGTGACATGTAGCTGCCGTCGCAATAATTCAGTCGCGTTAGTAATGTCAGAAACTAAGACGGCGTTTAAGCCCTTATATGTGGAGATTAACGCTAGATAAGTATCACGACATATATCTTTGCTGCCTCGACATGAAGTCATGATAATGCCCTAAAGTGCCATGATATATTACTTGTCGCGTTAGTCTACTTTTAGATGTCTGTTTACTTTGGCATACGCTGATTTTAAGGGGTGGAACTGAATTGCAGAACGTCAAACATTACCATTTTAAACTGATTGTAGGTTAATATCTAAGCAATCTTAATTATTGAGAGTTCTGAAAAACTTGGAAAATGGTGAAAGAATTATCAAAATCGGAATATAAAGAAGATGTGATCATTTCGACGTTCTTTTGAAACAAATATGGAAGCCGCCATTTTCAGAACATAACACATTATAGTTTTAAATTACCATATTTGGTATATTTCTAAACATAAAAATATAGTGATATATAGGTGAAAAATTCTGTATGAAAAATAAGTATGCTTAGGTGAAATAATGTATTATAAGACCGTTACAGCATTTTGCATTCATTTGTACTTATTTTCGTTGCTATAAATGATATTGACAATTTTGGAGAGCGGAGTAGGAAAACTTCGTTGTCCAATAGCATGAATTTTATTTGATAAATTGAAAATGTTTTAAATAGCCTAGATAGTTTTACGAAAGAATGCCAATATATTTGTATATCACTTTAATTTTAAAAGTAGTTTTGCGAAGTCATACCAATAGAACTGTATGTTATAAATCACTAAAATCGCTCTTAGGGAAAGTCAAATAAATTGTTGGGGACAGGTGCTAGTACAAACTTTAAACAAGTATTCCCATGCAACCAACCCAGCTGTGACAACACATCTACCAGCGTAGAAAAGTATACACGGACTGTACAACAAATCTTGTCCTGATCTTGTAGAACAAATTAAAAACATAGATATGCAAAGTAAACTAACATAGTTACACATGCAATTCCTATTATCTGATTATGACAATTATTTGACAATTCTAAAACAGTCCAAATCATGTGTTTAACCCGTCTTCTATGAAATTTAACCCCCGCCAAAAGGCAAATACTAGTTTTCCGACCATATGAGGAACCTCACATATAAATGTTATTACCACTTATATGGTTCCGGATTTAACTCTTTTAAAACTTGCAAAATATATCACTTATTTGCTTGGCAAGGCCTTGAAAAAATCAAACTGCATATGCAACCATTGCATTTTACCCGTTTTCATGGAGTACACTCTTTCATACAGTGTTCATTTACCCACGATAAGACTGTTTTGTCATAATTAAGCATGTGTCATGTGTGTAAAGGCATTTCAAATATTTATTTATAACAGGCAAGTTGCCTTTTTTTTTTTGCTATTTAGTTTATTGTTGTTTTTTTGTGTGTTTTTGGGGTCTTGGGTTGTTGTTGTTGTTTTTTTGTTTTTTTGTTGTTTCCTTTCGTTTTTTGCTGTTTTGCTTGTTAAAGCTAAAATACAACGAGAAAAAACAAAATTAGTATCGCCTAACGTTTATTCAACCTTTTACATTTCCAATAAATGGACACATTAACATTCTGAAATCTCAGTCATAACTTGCATTTCTGAAACAAAATTCGGGTAAAATTCGTAACTTACTAATTATTTACACGTACACATCATGATACAAATACTGGTCCATACATTCTTAAGCGTTCTAAATCAAATTGGAAAATAATTGTGAAGTATTTCTTGATTCTTGAACATATACAAGGCGTTACACGCTGACTGACGGTAAATTTAATTGTTTTGGAGTATTAATGCCAGTTGAGAAACCGAAAGGGAGGGACCGACCACAGTTTCTTAATGGTGAAGATTTATTTTCATAGACTCTATCCGGCTTAGTGTTTACCATAGGTTTTATCGATAGACTATATATAGGTCACGCTCTTCACCACGAAGACTGCTTGTAATAACATTTTATGAATAAATGGTACAATTATTTGAAAATCTGAGAAATGATTGGTTGAAAAAGTAGGGTAAACACTAATAACCATTACATTAATAATATAATAATAATGATAATATAGTGTGTCGACGTCCCCCGTTGTCTTCGTTTGCCATGAATTCTCTTATCAACCTTTATTTCTATTTTCCCATACCTCGTGTAACGTAATGACAGTACGAGGGCTGCACGTGAAACTATGCTAGGTGCATATAAACTGCAAAGGATTTAGCATATTTTAACGATTCAACTAGGTATTTGAAACTCGATATATTTATGCGTTGAACAATACGAATTAGGCACGTATACTGTAGTGCAGTATATGTAACAAGGAAGGTCTATAGGAATTAACTATTTTAAATATTAAAATAATCAATACTTCGTGGACATGTTTATCGATTCGTTTGTATATCAAACCTAATATCACTTGGTTAAAGTTTAGTTTCAAAGTGACACCCGGCAATCAAGCATTACAATTATCACTTAATAATCCAGTATCATTTCGGCTTTAAATCTAATTGAATACAATTAAATAGAATTTGAAGTTTTAATTTTTTCTTCGCCACTCTAGCCTAGCTTTAAATATATTATCGGTGCAATATAATCAACAATAAATAATATGCTAAAACAGTGTGAATTAAACACAGGTCAAATAATCATTGACAATGATTTACAACATACAAGTCATGTTGAAAAACTAACGGAACGCATCGAGATTTTAAAAATCAAGATTAACACTTGTACGTCTAATAAAGAGTAAATTAAATAAACAATGCGGTGTATTACGTGCCTCCTATCTATAGTTTCTTTTTAAGTTGTAAACATTTCAATACGAATATAAATTATTTCTAAAAACGCTAAAATGTAATGTTAACATACTTGTTGGCATATGTCCGTGAACACATTGGCACGTTGCGGGCATATTGGCACCCTACATGTATACAACCTGTATGGATATCTATTCCAATCGCCTTAAAATTGTACAAAAATCAAACTAATTAAAAACATAACAGAACAAAATTATCATGATTTAAAGGTGGTACAACAGACTTTTTGTGCAGTCTAGGGGTTCGACTCAATATTGACAAATAATGATATTTTCAATTATGAAGAGCCTACACATAATGTGTGAGTCTAAAGGTGATCCCTTATTAACAAGAAAATTCATTCTGCACAGTAATATGTGCTATCCTAGATTACGAACGAAGGTTAAGTTAAGCATTTTACGCCCGGAACCATACGGATGATAAAATACGGTGCTAACACCATATTTTGATTGACGTGATATTTTTATCATCAATTGGAAGCCTTTATCTTTTTTTCCTTCTGAAAAAAAACACAAAAACACCTAAATTAATGTACTCCTTTTAAATAAGAGCATATGCTTAAACAAATTGCTGACCTGTTTTTTTCTTCTTCTTCTTCTGACAAAACAAAAACAACTAATGTACTCCCTATATTACGGTGTCCGGTAGGGGCCAGATACATTGCGATACGACATTGCGACATTGCGATACGACAACTCGACATTGCGATACGACAACGCGACATTACGATACGACATCGCACAACAACGCGACATTGCATTTGCCCCCAGAGTTGCTGAAATATTAAAAAAGGAAGGATTTTATCTACAGCATTAGATTAAACTTGAAGAACTAATTATAATCTCTTCACGTTTGTCTTGAATTTATCTACTACCACTTTGTCTTACATTTTCGAACAGGGTGTCATGATAACGTCATAAAAATGTGAATTACTAGCATGAACTAAATGAAAACCGGTGGATTGAAATTGACCACAGTCAAAAAAATATCAGAGATGTACGAAAACTAAGCTTTAGGATACTCAGTCAGATCATGGTGTTTAACGTCATTTTCCAGGACATTTAGGCTATGTATGACAGTCGATCTTTAGTGTTGGAGGTAGACCACCCTCTTATTCCTGGGATGAACCAGTACTGTATACCTCCCGCCATCCATTAGAACCGACCATTTCTCACATGCAAGTCCGGCTCCCAGTGGGATTCGAACCCTCGTCGGTGAGAAGCAGAAAGGTTTAAATTCAGCATAGTTATACCCTTTCGACTATGGATGTAGATTCAGTCACTTTAGCCCATCAAGTAGATGGTGTGCTCTGGATTTTTATTCCCTCTGTCAAGAACATATCTTTGAATTATTAAAGTTAAACAAGATACTTTTAGAGTGAAATTCGTCACATTTTTTCAGATAAAATTTGAAAAATGAATGATATTTTTTTACATCAAACTACTAGATATTAAAGGTGGGATACTTCCTTATTGCATCAACTAATGGGGAAACAATACTCATTTCGCTAAACAGTAACTTGGGATTGAGCAATTCAATGTAAAGATCCGTCATAAAATCTAGATCACAACAATCCCTTTAAATTGAGCTTTTATATATAGTGAACCGAACCACTTCAAGAAAAATAAATCACCAAATACTAGTGACTACAAAATTACACTATAAAACCGTTTATCAAAACTCTATCCAGGTGTTCAGATCATATAATAATGTATATATAAATATTTAAAGTATAGGTTTATTAAAGGGGTTTTAAAATAACCGTAATTGAGTATGCGTCAAATGAATTAAAATCATTACGTGGTCCGAGTATTAACTTTCATACCCCGACCAACCCCTTCTCCAAGAAGCGAAAACGGGGTTATCTGGGGTATAAAATAAAACCTAAAATTGTAATTTTAAACAATATTGTGTTAGTAAAAAATGTTTTTACACGTGTTTTATTGCCACAATATCCGTTAAAAAGTCTTGTTAATATAAGCTTTCCCATCGCTTAAAAGAATTAAGGCAGGTCCACGTAATATAAAATAAGTTGGTAACTCTTAATAAGACGCTACAGTTTTGGGATTTGGCTTGGCTGGTTAAAGCCGTTTATGTTTAGTCTGTGGAGATTGGATTCCCAAAATATACAAGTTATGTATATACTTTGTCACCAGTAGGTTTAGAAACGGTATAAATATATATAATGGTAAAGAGATTTAACTGCCCTTAGCACATTTTACCGTCAATACGAGAATTTTTTCATTTGTTCCATAATAAGTTTCTGTTTAAAAATTACATGCTGTTTCAAAATCTATAAAACAGCAGAATGTTGATTGTTTCCGTTTCATTCTTGTTTCAATAATATTTGTTATAGACGACAGGTGACCCATTGTACTTTTGTATTTTCTAAAAACCATTTTGTTCATCAGCGACTTTTCCATTATTCTCAATCTATTGGTTCAGTCTTGAATTTAAAATAAAACAATACAATTTGTACATACACGGAGCAAGAGAAATACCTCTATATGCCAGTGGGTCACGTGGACTGTACGTGCGTTTAAATTTCACTTAAACTCCAATTGTTTATGCTATAGTGACCTTGGGGTCAAATCTCGTCCCGCCCCGTGGGTCACAGATTTGCATAGAATTATAAAGGAAAATCCTTAAAAATTCTGAAACTACATGAGCTACATTTCTTATATTTTGCATGTACCATAAGCTTATGGTCCTCTATCAATGGGGTCGAATGTTTTACATAGACTTATATAAACCTTCACAGATTATTTTCTGAGTCATAACTTGGAAACCGTTGAGATCCCCACATACACTAACTGGGCATAAATATACTGATACATCCATCCAACGAGCATCGGCTCTGTGGTATATCCACAAACCTGGGGACATAACCTCTTGGTCATAACTTGCAAACTCTTGAGAACCCCACCCTATAATATATATACACGTACTGGACATGGACAGATGGATACAACCTTGACCTAAAGGTATAATAGTTTGTATGTATCATAAGTTTATGGTTCTCTATCAAAGTAGTCTAATGTTTTACATAGACTTATATATGGAAACACCTTCAACGATTTTCTCCTCTGAAACCACAGACTGATACAACTATCCAACAAGCATCTAACGGTCCCGGTGTCCGTCCCCACTCCTGGTGACATAGTCACTGGGTCATAACTTGGAAACCGTTGAGATCCCCACTCTGTAACTATATATACACTTTCTAGGCATGACTAGACGGATACAATCACCCAAACAGTATCGACCCTGTGATGTAGCCCCACTCCTGGGGTCATAACCCATGGGTCATAATTTGGAAAGGTTGAGATTCCCACCCTATACTCATACATACATTTACTAGGCACGAACAGACGGAAACAACCATTCAACAAGCTTCGGCCATGGGGTCCATCCCCACCCCTCGGGAAATAGTCATTGGGTCATAACTTGGAAACCGTTGAGTTCCGCACTCTATAACCATATGTATGTATAAGCTGGAGTGATTTTTTTAAGCAAAATAAGTTCTTATCGAAAATGGAACAAATTGTCCACCAAGGTGCATCAGCTTTTGTTTAATTATTATATTTTCATCTCTGTGAAAATCGACAAATAATAAAATCATAATAAACAACAAGTAAATAATTGCTGCCGAATGCAGCAAAAGAAGGTTGCACGGCGTAACAAATAAGCCATGTTGGTAGAATAGTAGGCATTATCTGTGCGTAGACGCTGAACCTTCACGGCCTTGTTTATTTATTAGGAAAGTATATTGAAGGACATGCTATTGCTTAACTGCAACAAAATTGTTGCATTTGATAGCCAAATATACAGAAGTTTTGGAGATACATGGTAAGATACAAACTTTAAGCAATTGTAAAAGTATAAAAGGGGCCATAGGTTTGTTAAAATATAAGCAAGATGTTATTGAAGCTTTTAATGACACCTCTCGGTATCTGGATGACATACTGAACATTGACAACCCTTTCTTTCCAACTATGGTTGATAATATTTATCCTAAAGAACTTCAGATTAATTAAGCTAATATATCTGATAATAACGCTTCTTTTCTTGATTTAGATCTCTCGATTAAAAATGGTGAAATAATTAGCAAAATCTATGACAAGAGAGATGATTTTAATTTTGACATTGTTAATTACCCCCACTTGGATGGGGATGTTCCACGAGCAACTTCTTATGGGGTGTATGTGTCTCAACTTGAGGACTTTAATATTCGTAATCTTTGTATAACTAAAAAGCTACTCAATCAGGGTTACCGTTACCATATAAAAGTAATTTAAGGACTCTTCTGCGACAAGGACTATCACAACCTGACTTCTATGGTGATGTGATTTATAAACTTCGTAAGATCCTTGTTCATGATCACTTTCATACTATCTTTGTTAAACTTGTTAAAAAGTTTATCAAAAGAGGTTATGACCCTATCATTTTTCAACGTACTGCATGCTTGGTGGTTGACCCTTTTACAGTTCGCCACTATGCTTTCCTCTTTAATTGTATGATGACCGGACAGGCTGTGGACCCTATGATGACGCCTACCTAAAGCCCATTGGGACGGTGGCGTTTGATGTTTGTCTATGATCTTTCTTGTCGTGCCGTTAATGGTTTATTCTCTTATTGCTCTGGCTTCTGCCAAATCATTGAGTACCTTCATTGTGGCTTTCTAGGCTATTGTTTTTCTGTATTATATTTACACGAGCATATTTGTGTTTTACGTATTTTGAATATTGATGCTGCCTTGTTGCTTAGAGATTAGATCATGGCGGGGATTTCTTTATTTACTCTGTCCTGTTTTAATGGGATGACAGTAGGGTTAGTGTGAGGTTTGGTGCACCCTAGAACCGATTTAAACCCCCAGTGGCCTACTTTGCCACTGACCGTTCCAAGGCGGTAGCCCTATTGTCAACCCTTTTGTGTTTGTGATGTCGTTTACTATTATTATTACTTTTGCCTTCTTGTTTGTCTGTTTGCATGTTTGTTTCTGTGTTGACTTTCCTCCTTGCATGCTACTTACCCTGTCCGATCTTTTTATATTTCTTTACAGAACCTGACCTTGTGGTGTTATGATACCCAAAACAATTTGTCATATTTGAAGTGTAAAGTAGTTTGCAGACTCGCTTGTGGGGAAACACATTGAAAGCTGCATGATAAGAGCATACATAATTTAACGTGACGCATCCGACAACGAGCAAGTGACGGCAATATGTCGTTTTTTAATCGGGGCTAAAAAGTTGAGACAATTGCTTAAGTTGAATTGAATTGGTTCATTACAGGCTGATGCTCCATTGAGATCAAGATACAATATGGAGAATGGGCGTAGAACCTTCTTACCTGAGCAACTGCTGCAAGTTATATAGCAGACACTCCATTTACCATGGAGTTACCTGTTCTCGATTGTAGAAAGAGTAAAAAGACTTATTATTTGCAGTAACTGTGCAGAAGAAGGTTCTATGTCCATTCTCCATATTTTATCTTGAGATAAATGTAGAATTAGGCTGGCATGTTCATTACCGTTAGATGGATGGCGTGGCGCAGTCGGTAGCGCGGTTGATTTGTTACGGAGGCCCCGGGTTCAATCCTCCGTGGTGCCACTGAGTTTCGTCGGTGTGTTCTTGGACACGATACTTTCCCTTAGCCTCATCCGTCGGATGGGGACGTAAACCCAGCGGTCCAGTCTATCCTCCGAGCACGTTAAAACACCAAAGATCGAGAATAAGAGTAGGAAACGGTTCCCGGATTCCTATGTATCCTTCCCCTCTCTCTGGGGCGGCTCTAAATAACATATACTGTGTTGATGAGCCGTTAAACAACATTCAATTCAATTCAATTCATTACCGTTAGGCGCCATATAACGCTGCATGTGTTGGTGCGCCGTAAATCCCAATTCGATTCAATTCAACTTATGCAATTGTCTCATAAGATGAGATAGAGTCATAAAGCCAAATGCAAGGCAGAGTTATAATAACTTGTTTTATAGAGTTATATATCTTACTTCGCTTTTACACGCCTACCAAACGCTCTCATGGTGCTGACGTCTACACCGTTAGAGGAGTATCGGCTGCTGCCGTTGAGCGCCTCTTTTTGATGTAAACAAGGTATGATGTCACGTTTAATTGCCTATACTTTCTTTCCAAAGCATTTAATCAAAAATCGAAGTCGAATTAACACAAATGCTGTTAAACCTGTTAAAGTGACCGGTGCTGCATTAGAGCTTTGGAATTAAGAAGGATTTTTCTTTTTCTTTTTAAGACACTACTACGGACGAAAGATACGTCTCTCCTGAGGTAGTTATCTACTCTGTCGTGAGATAGCAGACCACGCCCCCACCCACGCCAGTACTCCCTCCCCCACATATATTGTTCTAGTTTAATCATTATATAGACAGGATCATTTCATGGCAGTGAATAAGAATAAAACATTCAAAGGCTATGGCTTATATGTTTTATAAGTTTGTTTTAATGGAAGTGATGAAAAGCTGTGTAGCAGAGTGACGCAATGTTATGAGATGGAAAATTGCATAAGTGGTAAAATGTATTGCCTTTGGCACGTGTGATGTTGGTGAGATTGAAGGGACACTGTCCGTAAGTAATGCGATATTAACCATAAGCAAGTATGACAGATTTTTATTTAGCAAAATATATGCATGACCAAAGATCGAAATAAGTGATAACGTCGCTTTTTTAAATGAAAATGTTAAACATGTTTTGTATCGCCGTAATGAATTATGTAAAACGATCTCGTTTGTATGTAGTAAGTCTTACATAATAATAACAATGGTAGTTGTGTAATGTTTAAGTAATTGTTTTGTTTTGGACAATGTTGTGTGCTGTATCACGGGACATTAGGAATGGGCGACACTCTTCACCTTTGTAAAGTGTGGGTATAAATGTTATATGAAGGTGTAGGAGAAAAACAGAAAAAGCGTGTGTTTTGTTTTTCTATTTTTTGGTGTGTTTTTTGTTAATCGTTTTATTGTTAAGTAACAAATCACAGTGAACACATGTAAGGGATGTGAAAAGAACATCATGCTCGTAATGCTTTGAAATAGGTATGTTCAGTGTCTTGGATAGTGTAAACTTAATTGGTGTATGAGTGTTCAAAAATGTAACAAAGTTAAGATTTAAACATTGTTGCAAAATAAATTCTAGATATTTGAGGTATCATAAAAAGTTTCATAAAATGTGATTAGTTTAATTTGTGAGTGACTGTTGCGACATAATGAGAAACAGAATGTAGACGAAAGGTCCAACTACTTCCTGTTGCAAAGAAAGACTGTGAACAAATAGCAAGAAATGACACAAGAGGCCCAAGAGGGCCTGTATCGCTATACTGGTTGCACAATTTTTACTCTATGTTCAACATATTTGTACAAACTTGCAAGAGGACCATAAGCTTGTGGTAAATATAAAATATGAAACCTTTGACTCTTAAAGTTTCAGAGATTTTTTTTAAAGTTTTTCCCGATATAAATCTATGTAAAACATGTGACCTCTGGGGCGGCCTCAAATTTGACCCCAGGGTCACCATTTGAACAAACTAGGAAGAGGACCGAAAGCTTATGGTAAATACAAAATATTAAACCTTTGGCTGTTGTAGTTTCAGAAAAGAAGTTTGTTTAAATTCATTATATATGTCTATGTAAAACATGTGACCCCTGGGACGGGGCCAAGTTTTACCCCACGGTCATCATTTAAACAAACATGGTAGAAGACCAGAAGCGTATGGTAAATGCAATAAAATTAAAACACCATACAAATAATAACCATACAAACAAATGCGTTATCAACGCGAAAGATTCAAAGAAACTGTTCATTGCTACCTTACCAAGAGCAATTATGAAAATAAGTATAAAAGTCGAACAGGGAATGCAGCTTTCACATAACACAGTAAACCCAAAAACACGCATATAGACAAACATGAAGGCAATGTTAATAAGGAATAAAGGCATATGACTTCACACATACAAAAAGGTTGACAATATGGTCTGTGGCAAAAAAGGCCGCTGGGGGTTTAAACCAGGCTTTAGGGTGCACCAAACCAAACAATTACCCTACCGTCATCTCAATAAAACGGGACAGCGTAAATAAAGAAATCCCCCGCCATGAACTATTCTCTAACCAACAAAGCATCATTAATAGGCAATATAAGTAAAACACAAATTTGCTCTTATATATATAAATACAAAATCAATATCATAGAAAGCCACAAAGAAGGTACTCAGTAACTTGGCAGAAGCCAGAGCAATAAGAGAATAAACCATTAACGGCACGACAAGACAAGATTGCAGACAAATTAGACGTCACCGTCCTTTTGGACTTTGGTAGACGTCATCATAGGGTCCACAGCCTGTCCGTTCATCGCACAATTAAAGAGGAAAGCATAGTGACGAACTGTAAATGGGCCCACCACCAAGCCTGCAATGCGTTGCAAAATGATAGGGTCATAACCTATTTGGATAAAACTTTTAACAAGTTTAACAAAGATAGTATGAAAGTGATCATGACCAAGGATCTTACGAAGTCTGTAAATCACGTCACCATAGAAGTCAGGTTGTGATAGTCCTTGTCGCAGAAGAGTTCTTAAATTACTTTTATATTTGGAAAGAATATCAGGATTACGATAATAAACTTTTGCAAAGGTTTTACGAAGTTTATGGTAACGGTAGCCGTGATGTAGTAGCTTTTTAGTTATACAAATATTTCGAATATTAAAGTCCTCAAATCGAGTGCAATCTCTAGAAAAACGAATACATTGAGACAAATAGACCCCATAAGATGTTGCTCGGGGAACATCCCCATCTAAATGAGGATAATTAACAATATCAAAATTAAACTCATCTCTCTTGTCATAGATCTTGCTAATTATTTCACCATATTCAATATGTAAATCGAGAAAAGAAATGTTAGTATCAGAAATATTAGCTTTGTTAAGTTGAAGGATATATATTATTAACCCTAGCAGAAAAGAAAGGGTTGTCAATGTTCAATATTTCATCCAGATACCAATCCGAGAGATGTCATTAAAGGCTTCAATAACATGCCACCTATTACATTGGTTACATACATATCAGTCACACACATGCAACCCACTACATTGGTTACATACATATCAGCCAAAAACATGCCCCTAATACATTGGTTACATACATATCAGTCACACACATGCAACCCACTATATTGGTTACATACATATCAGTCAAACACATGTCACCTACTACATTGATTACATACATATCAGTCACACACATGTCACCCACTACATTGGTAACATACATATCAGTCACACAAAGGCAACCCACTGTATTGGTTACATACATATCAGTCACGAACATGTCACCTACTACATTGGTTACATACATATCACTCACACACATGCAACCCACTACATTGGTTACATACATATCAGTCAAGAACATGTCACCTACTACATTGTTAACAAACATATCAGTCACACACATGCAACTCACTACATTGGTTACATACATATCAGTCACACACAGGCAACCCACTACATTGGTTACATACATAACAGTCACACACATGGCTCCGACTACATTGGTAACATACATATCAGTCACACACATGCCACATATTACATCGGTGACATACATATCAGTCACACATAGGGCAACTCATTACATTGGTAACATACACATCAGTCACACACAGGCAATCCACTACATTGGTTACATACATATCAGTCACACACAGGCAATCCACTACATTGGTTACATACATATCAGTCACACACATGTCACCTACTACTTTGGTTACATACAAAATGTAGTGGGTTTGTTGGTGTGTAACAAGGTGCGTGTAGTGGGTTTATAACACGTCAGACGATTTCACACACACACACACACACACACACACGCACAAACACACACACACACTTACACGAGGGATGTTCTATAAGTTCGTAGACTTTTCTCATAACTCTTACAATAGTCCACCAAAATTAGAACTATTTCAGCAGAATGTAACTTGAAACATATCAAAGCGAAAGACAGAGAACATTATTTCATAAAATATTTCATGAACAAACACTGCGGTACCATAGCAACACAGGTATCGCTAATTCCGGTAATTTCTTGTAATATTTAACTTGCATGTCCCTTATCTAAATGCGAAATAGATTCGTTAAAATGTACGTGATGTTAACGCAAAATTGTATGCCGTCAATGTATCGTTCTGACGTCCTTCCGCAAATTTTGAATGTGAAATAAACATCCGTTGTAAAATTAGATAACAAAGTTTGACATCGTTGTCATTTAAAAATGACGTCAGCTGGCGACGTCGAAGCTAGATCAGTGATCAAATGATGTGTGGGACTGGGTAAAACGCCAACACAGACATTAAAATTAATTGATCAGAAGTTAGGAAATGCAGCCCAGCTTTAGTGTTTAAGTGGCACAAACGTGTTAAGGACGGCAGAGAAACCATCTACGATGACCAACGATGCGGAAGGACAGCAAGGGTAGGTAAAACACTGCCAGACAAAATGAAAGACATGATCAAGACGGATAGGCGGTTAATAGTACGAGCGTTAGCAGAGGAGTTTGATGTTTCAACTTCTACAATACGCAAAATATTAACAGTTAACTTAAACATGTCAAAGATTAGTGCCCGGTGGGTCCCACGACTTCTCTCAGAACAGCTGAAAGAGAAGCGGATTGTTTCTTTGAACTTCATCCAACGTTATGAATCTGAAGAAGACTTTCTGAACAGGATCGAAACAACAGATGAGACCTGTCTATGGCATTTTGTGACACTACGTCAACAGTCAAAATATTAAGTCTAATCCATCGAAGATGGATGCTTTTGCAGCACCACGTGCTCGATGGTCAGTCAACGCATAGTATTATTCCAATGTTGAAGTTTTATTTAACAATCTTTTTTATCAAATCTAAGTACTATAATTATTTAAGACTTTAAATACTTTTCATTTTATAACCATATCTTGAATTGGACACCGTAACGACGATTTTTAAAAAATAAATCAGGTTGTAAGAAAAGCACCTTAGCGCCATCAGGAAGAAATGACCAGACATCGATCTTTACCAGGTGATACTTCACCAAGATAATGCACCCCCTCACACGGCAAATTCAGCACAACTATAAACCATTCTTGGTTTTAGTGGCTCAGATGGACTTTAGAGTTTTCCCAGGAGTTAACGCTCAACTGAGGGGAATAAGGTTCGATAGTGCTGATGATTTAAAGAGAGAAACGCAGAGAATTGTCTAAACATTTGACAGTAATTGGTATATTACAACTTAAGACAAATGTGTAATGCATCACCATAAGTGTTTAAGACTCAGTGGTGATCATATTGAGAGAGTATGACGGTGACTGTCTGAATGATTCGCTACGACGCTTTCTAAAAGTAATTTTGACGTCAACCAGGCGGTTAGTGACTTCATTTACTTATATGTAGAAAGGACATTTGTGTATGTATTTACTCTATTTTTTACAGATATGATGAGAATATATAACTCTTTAACATGATGTTTTTTCTTTTTCATACATGTACATTAGCCTTTTAATTACAGAAAAAGTCTATGAACTTATCGAACATCTCTCGCACGCACACACGCACACACACACCTATACATAATTAGTGTTAATCTATTTTTAGTACATGGGTTCAAGCTTGCTAGATAAAATATACAAACTTTATTTCACTTAGTTTAAAAGAAGTCGTGCAACACAATTTTAGCATTGATATTAAATTGAAAACCAATCAAATACGCTTATTTTACATGAATTTATCTAATATACTAGATGTTTTTTTTAAAGACTCTTATATATATGAACACGAAATATCTACTTTGAGACGAATGCAAACTCTTTTTTTCGGGAATTGGATCGTTTCGTTGAAAATAACATTTATTTACTTCGTGGTCTTAATTTCAATGGCAAATCGATATGTTAAAAGTTAATTCTAATTAATTAATTTCTGTATTAAAATTTATTTATTTCATGCAGCAAGATTAATGTTCCCCGATTTTACATCAAACATAAGAATAACAAAATGCAAATGTTAACCATACCTGATTGCTTCTCAATTGTTAATGTTTCAATATGCATGACATTTTTTTAAAAATAGAGTGACCCGCTTATCGACTACTTATGCGAATTCCTAACAAAAATTCGATAAGTTGGTCATTCTATTTTTAAAAGAGGTCATGCATACCGGAATATTAATAGATAGATAACCGTATTAATGCAATAAACCAAAATGGCCTAATCCTTTACAATTCAAAATAAATAAATAAATATATAATCTATACATTTTAATAGCAAAATAACTTTATTAATACAAAATACCCTCATATCGGTATACAATCCAAAACAAGTAAATAATATGTATATAATCTACACATTTTAATAGCAACGTATCGACAACCAGTGACTTGCCTGATGTAGATAATCGTCGCTCAGACATATCTGATGGCAGGTGCGTTCAGGCACTATTCGCGTTACCGTGGTACAATATGTACCATCATTACAATAACGAAAGTAGTTTACAATTTAAATGTGTGAAACAAGCATATTATAACTTATTACTAGTATAAGTATCCGTTATTCTAAGATGAACAGGCTTTAATTTTAAAGATGTTTGCCTACCTTTTTCCAGGTTAAGTTCTGCTGTATAGCGGGCATAAACTGCACTGAAAAACTACGATAATGAAAGCAGACCTCGATACCAGGTATTGCAAGTAAGGTGAAGGACAGTAGATTTATTTTAACACACAAGTTGTTATTGAACATTAATAGCAGAACAATACATTTATGGAAGGTGTACTGCTGCAAAAAGGAAATTGCTGGTCTGGTGAAGTACTTAAGTTTTAGTTATACATAAAAGTATACAACTTAAACTGACTAATTTATTAATGATGCGTAAATATTTCAAACCACGAAGAATGAGCTATATAACAGTGTATTTATAGGGATACCACACCGGGTGATTCTGATAGAAAAAGGTGGAACTGGGTTGTTTGATCATAAACGATATTTCTATTCAGTTTTCAAAGAGCTGAAATTCAAAGTTATTATATTTTATTTACGACATTATATTGGATCAAAATTCGTTGACAGAACTACTTGGATATCAAAAATAACTGGTGTTAGGGTAAAGGACTACATTTTAGATTTAATCAAACTTGTATTACTTGACAGTATTTTCCCTCCAAAATTACCATTCGCTTATAAGGTGGATTATTCTATATACAAAATTGGTTTCTTATAGGTATAGTTTATATTGTTGTTCAAAATTGTCGCCCTGGCCGGGAGGGTAGTTTAAAGCCTTCGCGCCTTTCACCGTTGCACGGGTTCGAGTCCCACTGGGAGTTTGACTTGTAAGTGAGGATGTATCGATTCTTACAGATGCGTGGGGTTCACAGTACTGGCTCTACCCTGGCAAATTGGTTGGTCTGCCTTCACGATTATTTAAAAATGTGACCTTTACATGTAGCCTTACATGTGCTGACAATGAAAACACCATTCAACCAAGCAACTATATACAAACATAATGTTGGATAACAACGAAAATGTTCAACATATACATATAAATAAACTTTAAAGGATTCAACACATCTATCAAAATAAACTAAAATAGTATGACAAAGACCGCAATCTGAGAAATATTGAGAAAATGAAATGTGCACAGAAGTGAAATGAAGATTTCTTAATCATGCGCACACTGAGCAATAGTGTTTAGTTGAAGAAGTAATATTTGAATATGTGCCAACTTGAGGGAAAATGTTAACTGTCAGAGGAGATAAAACATTGTTATCAACATTTGCTTCGTTTGCATAGTAAGTTCAACTCACTACGTTTTCATTTATATTTGTTACGGGTAATTTCTGATTATATGACAAAGGTTGAGCATTTCTTAAACAGATACAAACTTAAATCGTCAAGCCCATTCTGTATAGGTTTAAAGTAGAATAACGCTTTAGCCGGTGCTAGGAGGCGTGAGAGGTGTTACATCTTATAACAACACCTCATGAACAGACTCAATAAAACCGAGTCTGCTACTTTTCTCTCTTGTTTGTGTTTTTTGCTTCCAAGGATCACCGTTTAAGTATTAGTTGATTCAGTAATTTATTAATGAAGTTTTAGGAAAAGTTACACAA
Organism: Cyrtodaria siliqua; assembly: GCA_037043455.1. Taxonomy (NCBI): domain Eukaryota; kingdom Metazoa; phylum Mollusca; class Bivalvia; order Adapedonta; family Hiatellidae; genus Cyrtodaria; species Cyrtodaria siliqua. The sequence goes on from JAWPHD010001894.1 coordinate 119,336, forward strand.
TATTGTAAAAGGCTTATTGTTTAGAGAAGGAAATTCAAATTGTCATTATCGTTTTAAATATATAGTTTGAAATTATCAAGGTGTTAATTATTCAACGAACATATCTTTTCACACTTAAAACTAATACGATGATGGCCACAGTTTGATAGTATTTTTAAATATTGTATTATAGAGTGAAATGAGGAATTTCATCATAATGCACCTTGTATATAAGGTTCATTCACATTTGACATATATATTGTTGTGTGTTTGTGAATTAACAGAAGTAAAGCAACCAATTGCTCTCCACCTCTATCGCCCCTACCCCCTTCCCTAGCAAACAATTGCAAATGGTGCGATATTGTGTTCTTCATTTTTTGACACATTGATGCATCACCTATTGTATATATAGATATAAAAATCGAACAGGAAAAGCAGCATTCAAGGACGACAGTCAACCACAAAGACACACAGACACAAAGAACAAATCTGAAGATGAATAAAAGGCCAAATAAGACATCACAACCACAAAATGGTTGACAATAGGGCTACCGCCTTGGAACTGTCAGTGGAAAAAAGTGCCGCTGGGGTTTAAACCAGGTTCTAGGGTGCACCATACCTCATGTACATATTTAGATAATATTAGGCAAGCATTAGAATCAACACCTACTAGAAGTGTGCCAACCTTCTGACATAAGAGATGGTTCTACCAACTTCGGATTTTGCAACCTCATCAAACTTGCAATTCTGTATCTATTTTACAGGTTTCTGTTTGTATCATGTATGTTATGTTATAGAAACTGAACGTTTGATCTTCGTCTAAGTAAACAAGATATTCTGTTTTTTAAAAACATTGCAAAGATAAAATGTACTTTTTGTACAAAAATGCATTTACCATTGTGTTTTACCAGTTAACGTGGAGTACAACCTATCATACAGTGTTCATTCATTGGCGCGGTAAGGCTTTTTTGTCATAATGAAACATGTTTTAACTTGGTGCCTGTCATGTTTGTAAAGGTATTTCAAATATAGTTATGTTTGCAACTACGGGCAAGTTGCCAGATTAGTTTGTGCACACATACTGCTTAAGGTGGCAAATGAATACAATTTATATTCTTAAATAGTGGTATAAAAAACGCTAATAAAACCTTCATAAACTTGAATGAATGATTATTTGTTCTATATCATGTTTAAGATATAGAAATATAATCCAATGTGGTTTTAACTAGTTTAAGCAATTGCCTACTCGCTTTGTGCACAGTATGTCTCTATTTTAGTAGGCGAATACGACTAGTGTACGTATTCCCGGATTACTTTATATGGGAGAGGCTCTTAATCACTATATTCTGCCCACATCGTTGATTTTTAATAGGTCATGATCGCATCTAAACTTGTTTTCCTTTACCCATACATGCGAATTGGTTCGCCATCTTTAAAAAAATAAAAAAAATGGATGGGGAATGGTCAAGTCAAATTTTGAACAAATGATAAATGTCAACCATATAGTACATGATAGTCATTGAACACTGTCGATGTGAACATAAAATCAGAGGGAATACTTATATGGCAGAAATTGTGCACTTCATATCTGAGAGGTGTGGACACATGTTGCCCACAGTTGTTTTGATTTGTACGTGAAATAAATTTGGCCCATAGAATGGTCCATTTATTCACCTTGAGCAGTGGTCCATTTATCCATCTGGAGCAGACGAGGCATAATTTCGGGATAATATAAGATTTTCCCGCTTACTTTTTCAAAAAACAAGTCGTTAGTTATACATCATGACTCCAAAGTCATAAGTCGTAAGTCACAGGTCATAACTCAAATGGTACCTATAGGCTTCCGTACCATTTATCGATCTAGAGCAGACGAGACATAATTTCGGGATAATATATATGTGTCAATGTTTGGTACGTCCCCAGTCGTCTTCATTTATCATGAATTCTTTTACCACCTTTATTTATATTTTCTTGTACCTCATGTAACGAAATGACAGTACGAAAGTTGAATGTGAAACTATGCTAAGCGCGTACGAAGTATTAAGGATTTAGCATATTTTCCCGTTCAGCCTTCGAGTATTCATATTTAAACGATTAAACTAGGATCTTGAAACCTGATATATTGCAGGTATACGTTGATCAATACGAATCAGGCACTTATACCTTAGTCCATTGTATGTGACAAGGAAGTTCTATATACTGATTGCAAGGAATGAACCATTTATATCAAAATAAACACTACCTCGTGGAAATGTTTATCGACTATGTTGTATCAACCTTTTCACAAATATCAGTTGATTAAAGTTTAGTTTTAAAGTGACACCCGGTAATCTTGAAGAAGGACTAAGCATTAAAATTATCACCTCGATTTATTAATCCAGTATCATTTCGGCTTTAAATTTAATTGAATACAATTAAATAGAATTTGCTTTCCTTTTTTCTTCATCACTCTAGCTTAGCTTCAAATATAGTATTGGTGCAATATAATCAAAAATAATTAATATGCAAAAACAGTTTGAATAAAACACAGGTCAAATAATTATTGACAATGATTACAACATACAAGTCAGGTTGAAAAACTAACGGGACGCCTCGAGATTTTAAAAATAAAGATTAACACTTCTACGTTTAAGAAAGAGTAAATTAAAAAAAAAAAATACGGTGTATTATGTGCCTCCTATCTATAGTTTCTTTTTAAGTTATAAACATTTCAATACGAATATAAATTATTTCTAGAAACGTTAAAATGGAATGTTAAAATACTTGTTGACTTTAACGGGTCATATATCCGTGAACACATTGACACGTTGCGAGCATTTTGGCACCCAACATATATACAACATGTATGGATATCTATTCCAATCGTCATAAAATTGTACATAAAACAAACTAATTAAAAAAATAACGCATTTTATCATGATTTTTAAAAAAGAGTGTGATAATGGACCTTTGGAAACGGCCGAGCACGACACATACGAAATATTGCAGTCTCGGTTTGATTGAGACTGTTCATGAGCGGTAGTGAAATATGTTAGCTACCGCTCACGCCCTCTAGCCCCGGGTTGAGCAGAACTCAATATTAATAAAATCAATAGTACACAAGTTTAACCATCCCGAAGATGGCATGCATATGGCGGTGAACATGGAGTTGGTACAACAGACTTTTTGTGCAGTCTAGGGGTTCAACTCAATATTGACAAATAATAATATGTTCAATTATGAAGAGCCTAAACATAGTAATGTGCGAGTCTAAAAGTGATCCCTTATTAAGATGGAAATTCATTCTGCACAGTAATATGTGCTATCCTGGATTAGGAACGAGGGTTAATTTAAGTATTTTACGCCCGAGTCCGTCCTAAATATATGGCAAATTTAAGACCTGAACCATACGGATGATAAAATACGGTGTAACACCATATTTTGATTGACGTGATATTTCTATTATGAATGGGAAGCCTTTATCTTTTATCTTTTTTTTCTTCTGAAAAAACAAAAACAACTAGTGTACTCCCTTTAAATAAGAGTATATGCTTATACGAATTGCTGACCCATCTGACAGCAGAACGGAAGGGAGATAACTTAGTCACTCACTCAGCTTAAAGTCCATTCAGAGTTGTTGAAATATTAAAAAGGCAGGATTTTATCTACAGCATTAGTTTAAACTTGAAGAACTAATTATAATCTCTTCACGTTTGTCTTGAATGTATATACTACCACTTTGTCTTACATTTTCGAACAGAGTGAACTAAAAGAAAACCGGTGGATTAAAATTGACAACAGTCATAAAATATTAGAGATGTACGAAAACTAAGCTCCAGGACACTGAGTCTGATCATTGTGTTTAACATCATTTTCCAGTATTTTAGGCTATGTTTTTGTGTTGGGGGAAGACCACCCTCTTATTCATGGGAAGAACCAGTACTGTATACCTCCCGCCATCCGTAAGAACCGACCATTTCTCACATACAAGTCGGGCTCCCGGTGGAATTCGAAGCAAAAAGGTTTATATTCAGCATGTTTATACCCTTTCGACTATGGATGCGATTCAGTCACTTCAGCCCGATCAAATAGAAAGTGAGCAATCAATGCTGTGACCTGGTGTGCTCTGGATTTTGTATTCCCTCTGTCAAGAACATATCTTTGAGTTATTAACATGTTAGTCAAACAGTTAAACAAGACACGTTGAGAGTGAAATTCGTCACATTTTTTCACATCAAACTACTAGATAATAAAGGTGGGATACTTCCTTATTTCATCAACTAATGCGGAAAAATACTCAATTTGCTAAGCAGTAACTTGGTGGGATTGAGCAATGAACACAAATGATCATACAATATAAAGATCCGTCATAAATTTTAGATCACAACAATCCCTTTAAATTGAGTTTTTTTGCGAAATCACTCATAGACCGGATACATCGTTTTAGCGCACTACGCGGATGTTACCATATTTTTCAAGACCAGACCTATTTTACTGAACGCAGTATCTCAGTCCAACGATTTGTCTAGATTGTTGTGACACTTGTAATGTTTGTACTTGAAACAAGCGTCGCGGATGATCTAGACTTTTGCTCAGTAGGCTAGCTGCAAAATAACACCGGGAACGCGCACCTGATTTGGATGGTTTAATTTGTGGGACCCGGTACGGCTTTTGACGTGATTTGCGTCGCGATCCAGACAATGTAAAAGACAATACTATTGGGGTTTTTTATGTGACGCAATGAATAAATAAAAGGAAAATAAAGAAAAATAGAACATTACTGTTTGATTCGAATCACAGTGTGTATTATTAATTAATTAAATAAATAAATAAAACGAAATAAAAAAGCGAAATATTCATTATCAAAATCTATAAGTAATATTGCTTTGGAACCTATACTAAAATGACTTACATGACATGTATTTGGTCTTACACAAAATTCATTTCGATTCGATGTCAAACATGGCCACCAGCGGCCATCTTCGTTTACATAGAGTTATATAGAAAAAAACCTGTGACGATTACTTTGAAAATACTTGACGGATTTCCATGACACTTTACAGGAATGTTGCTCTTGATGTCTAGTTGTCCCAAGTAAAAATCAGGTCGGCCGAAAATTCCAAATGGCCGCCACAGCTAAAAATACGTTTTTTTTTTAAAAAACAAGTTCATGGCGACTACTAAAAAACGATTTTAAGCAAGTATCTCAAACAATAACTTGCCACTTCCTACCACTCTTGCTCGTGAACTTCAGGTGAGGATTCAGTGGCTTCTTGCTCAGTGGATAAGGACGCATCGACTTGAAAGATATATAACATTTAATAAGAATCACCCGGTGTTTAGGTCATATAATAATGTACATATAAAGATTAAAATATAGGTTTATTAACGTTCTTTGTTTAAAATAACCATAATTGAGTATTCGTAAAATTAATTAAAATAAAATAAGTTGGTAACTCTTAATTAGACGCTCCAGTTTCGGGGTTTTGGCTAGGCTGGTTAAGATATTTAACTGCCCTTAGCACATTTTACCGTTAATATCAGAATTTGTTAATTTTTTCCATAATAAGTTTCTGTTTACAAAATTATGTGCTTTTTTAAAATCTACGAAACAGCAGAACGGTGATTGTTTCCGTTTCGTTCTTGTTTCAATAATATTTGTTATAGCCGACAGGTGATCCATTGTACTTCTCTATTTTTTAAAACCATTTTGTTCATCAGCGACTTTTCCATTATTCTCAATCCATTGGTTCAATCTTGAATTTAAAATAAAACAATACAATTTGTATATACACGGAGCAAGAGAAATACCACTATATGCCAGTAGGTCACGTGGACTGCACGTGCGCTTAAATTTCACTTAAACTCCAAGTTTATATGCTATAGTGACCTTGGGGTCAAATCTCGTCAGATTTGCATAGAATTATAAAGTAAAATCCTTAAACATTCTGAAACTACATGAGCTACATTTGTTATATTTTGCATGTACCATAAGCTTATGATCCTCTATCAATGGGGTCGAATGTTTACATAGACTTTTATAAACCTACAAAGATTCTCTTCTCTGAAATCATAACTTGGAAACCCATGAGATCCCCACATACAGTAACTGGGCATGAATAGACTGATACAACCATCCAACCGTCATCGGCCCTGTGGTATATCCACAAACCTGGGGACATAACCTCTTGGTCATAACTTGCGAACTCTTGAGAATCCCACGTACTGGCCATGGACAGATGGATACAACCATGACCTAAAGGTATAATAGTTTGTATGTACCATAAGCTTATGGTTCTCTATCAAAGTAGTCTAATGTTTTACATAGACTTATATATGGAAACACGTTCAAAGATTTTCTCCTCTGAAACCACAGACTGATACAACTATCCAACCAGCACCTAACGGTCCCGGAGTCCGTCCCCACTCCTGGTGACATAGTTACTGGGTCATAACTTAGAAACCGTCGAGATCCCCACCCTATAACCATATATACACTTACTAGGCATGAATAGACGGATACAATCACCCAAACAGCATCGACCCTGTGATGTAGCCCCACTCCTGGGGTATTAACCCATTGGAAACGGTTGAGATTCCAACCCTATACTCATACATACACTTACTAGGCACGAACAGACGGAAACAATCATTCAACAAGCTTCGGCCATAGGTCCATCCCAACCCATGGGGAAATAGTCATTGGGTCATAACTTGGAAACCGCTGAGATCCGCACCCTGTAACCATATGTACACTTACTGGGAATGAACTGACGGATACAACCATTCAACCAGCATCGGCCTCGGTGTCTCTCTCAACCCCTTGGAAAATAGCCCATGGGTCATAATTTGGAAACTGTTGAGATCCTCACCCTATAACCATAAATACACTTACTGGGCCTGAACACTTTATCATTTTTGCAAAGATCATCCGGTGACCGATTTATGGCAATTTTGTCTTATTAACTTTTAGGGTGGAATGATCTGAGTAATTGTTTTATGATGCCCAAAACAATTTGTCAGTTTGCATGCCCCGGCGACTCCCTTGTGGGGAAAAACATTGATAGCTGCATGATAAGAGCGTACATAATTTAACGTGACGCAGCCGACAACGAGCAAGTGACGCCAAAAGGTCGTTTTTTTAATCGGGGCTAAAAAGTTGAGACATTTGCTTAAGTTGAATTGAATTGAATTGGTTCATTACAGGCTGATGCTCCATTGATATCAAGATAAAATATGGAGAATGGTGCGTAGAACCTTCTTACCTGCAGAACTGCTGCAAATTATAGAGCAGACACTCTATTTACGATGGAGTTACCTGTTCTCGATTGTAGAAGGAGTAAAAAGACTTATTATTTGCAGTAACTGTGCAGAAGAAGGTTCTATGTCCATTCTCCATATTTTATCTTGATGTAAATGTAGAATTAGGCTAGCATATTTATTACCGTTAGAGGAGGGCTGGCGTGGCGCAGTCGGTAGCGCAGCTGTTTGTAACCGGAGGCCCCGGGTTCAATCCTCCGTGGTGCCACTGAGTTTCGTCGGTGTTTTCTTGGACAAGATAGCCTCGTCCGTCGGATAGGGACGTAAACCGGACGGTCCCGTGTATCGGTCTATCCTCCGAGCACGTTAAAGAACCATAGGAATCTATTCGATAATAAGTAGGGCACGGTTCCCAGATTCCTTAGTATCCTTCCGGCTCTAAATAACCTATAATGTGTTGATGAGCCGTTAAACAACATTCAATTCAATTCCTTACCGTTAGGCGCCATATAACCTTGCATTGTGTTGGTGCGCCGTAAATCCCAATTCGATTCAATTCAGCTTATGCAATTGTCTCATCAGTTGAGATAGGGTCATAAAGGCAAATGCAAGGCAGAGTTATATAACTTGTTTTATAGAGTTATATATCTTACTTCGCTTTTACACGCCTACCAAACGCTCTCATGGTGCTGACGTCTACACCGTTAGAGGAGTATCGGCTGCTGTCGTTGAGCGCCCCTTTTTGATGTAATCAATTTATGTTGTCACGTTTATTTGCCTATAATTTCTTTCCAAAGTATTTAATCAAAAATCGAAGTACAGTAAAATCTAAACAAAACTCAGAGTCCACTTTCTTTTGCAACGGAGTTTATAGTGTAACTTTAAATAATACTATTATTCAAATGAGATATGTGTACTATTAATTGCCTTTATTATCCCAAAGCCTTTTCCATTAATTTATATTGCCAGTCAAAACATAGCAATAGGCTGGGCATATAAAAGGCTTACAAACATATTGCAACTCGATACAGTCCAAACATAATGCCGTGCCATTTAGGGATTCTCCTCCTGGTACACGAGTGGAGGGATATACTCCTTAGAACACATACACACTAGAAAATAATGACTGTTGTAAACACAGCCTGTTGGATATAACCGTATCATTGATATAATGAAGTTTTACACACACACACGCATGCACGCGCGCGCACACACACATTTGATAGAAAATAATGACTGTTGTGAACACAGCCTGTTGGATATAACCGTATCATAGATATAATGAGGTTTTAGCATTTCAGTTGTATGCTTTGCAACGCAATCCCCCACACTGAGCGCATGCACCCTGTGACCCAATGGATAGCACGATGGACTTGAAATCCGGAGAACTCGGGTCCAAGCCTCGCCGGCGACACTGAGTTTCGTCGGTGTGTTATTTGGCAAGACAATTTCCCTCGTAAAGACAGAGTAGGTCATTTGGATGTTTATTTTCGCACATTTATATTTTTTGATAATTGTTAATATACTTTTGACACATGTAATTAAGTTTATAATTCATATTAGTTTAATACTGAATGAATAAGCTTTGTCAGCGTTGTATTCTGCTTTCTAATCACTATTGTGCTTAAAATCGGAAGTCAAATTACCCCACCTACTATTGGCACATGTTTATGTATTAAGATTAGTAAGATTAGTAAATGTTTATATGTATAAAATTGAAAGAATCACTAATTCACAACATTTCTACGATGATTTAATTATTATATTCTGAATTAGGAATTGTTTTGATAGATTATTAATGAAAGGATGTACCATGCAACGTTTATGCTCGAATAAGTCAAAAAGTACTGAAAGAAACAGCTGTAACGATTTGCAAACCTCTTTGTATTTTATATAATAGATCGTTGAACGAATCTTATTTTCCGGACATTTGGAAATTTGCAAACGTTATGCCACTTTTCAAAAGAGGTCTTACATATATTTCGACTAATTAAATACCGATCTCGCTGCTAAGTTGTGCAGGGAAAGTTTTTGAACGGGTCGTTTATAAGTTTATTTATAACCATTTACATATTAATAACTTATTTTTCAAAAATCAATCTGGTTTTCTCACAGGCCATTCGACAGTTCATCAACTTGTCGATATATATCATAATATTTGTCAAGCTTTTGACGCCAAACAATATACGTGTATTGTATTCGCAGATATCTCTAGAGCTTTTGATAGGGTATGGCATAAAGCGCTTTTATTTAAACTTAAGCAAAATGGAGTACATGGTAAATTACTTTCTTGGATTGAAAGTTATCTTAATAATAGAAGGCAACAAGTATTTGTCGAAAACGCGTATTCTGAAATCAAAAATAAAACAAATCAAAAACATAACCGCGGGCGTTCCTCAAGACTCTGTGCTCGGACCCCTTTTGTTTTTAATATATGTTAATGATATATCCGAAAATATGTTAAGCATAGCTCGTTTGTTTGCCGATGATAGTTCTTTTTCAGTATCCACTTCAAGAATTGATGATATGGAGGGTATTCTAAACCATGATTTAAACATTGTTTCAAATTGGTCAAAAACATGGTTAGTTCAGTTAAACGCCAGTAAAACTGAAGCATTATTTTTTTCAAAAAACAATGAACAGCGTCGGCCTAATCTTATTTTAGACAACACCCAGTTGTCGTTTGTTGAACACCATAAACATTTAAGCCTTACTTTGAGCCATGATGGCAAATGGCATATGCATATCGAAAATATCTCTCTTTCGGCTTCCAAAATCATTGGAACTATGAGGCTTTTGAAATTTATACTAAGTCGTAAGGCATTAAATCGAATTTATTTATCGTATGTCCGTCCAATCTTAGAATATGCTGCTTTTGTTTGGGATGGCTGCACCGAATATGAAAAAAATAAACTTGAAAAAATACAGTATGAAGCTGCACGTATTGTGACCGGTCTTACCCGTTCGGTATCTATTGTTAATTTAATGAATGAAATAGGATGGTTAACGTTATCAGAACGGCGTAAGTTCCAAAAACTTTCTGTTGTATATAAAATGAAAAACGGAACAGTGCCTGAATACCTGGCAAATCTACTGCCAAGGACCGTAGCGGAAGAAACTCCATATCCCCTCAGGAACGCAGCAAATTTCTCGCAGACTTCAGTCAGAACCTCTATTTTTATGAATTCATTTATTCCATCAGCTATGAAACTCTGGAATGATTTACCTTTAGATATTAGAAATTCAGGCTCATTAAACACATTCAAAGGTCAGCTTATGCGAATAATGTTTACTAATTCAAATAGTTTTTACTTTTCTGGTGTACGTTTCTTTTCTGTTATGCATGCTAGGATAAGAAATTCATGTAGTAATCTCAATAATGACCTTTTTCAAAATCATTTACACGAATCGCCTCAATGCATTTGCAGTCAGGGTAATGAAGATGCAAATCATTTCTTCTTTGAATGTATGCAATTCAATGTTGAAAGGCTCGAACTTTTCCAGTCAACACGTTCGTTTCATCCTTTAAGTTCAAATACATTATTGTTTGGAAGATTAGATCTTACAACACAAGAAAATGGTTTGATTTTTAATTCTGTTCAAAATTGTATTAGAGATAGTCATCGTTTTACTTAAGTTTGCCATTACATTTTATCTGTCTAATCAACCCGAGCAATGTTAAATGTGTTGCATTATTCTTTCTTCCACTTCTACTTTTTCTTTAATTCTTTTTTTTTCTATTTTCTTATTATCTTAACATCTTCTACAACATATCAAGTTGTAGTTAATCCAGTTTATTGATACGTGTTAATAGCAATTTTCATTCATTATATTTGTTAAAACTACATTGTAGGGAAGGGCCGTAACTAATGTGGGTAGCACTTGTGGCCCGACCCGATTGCATTGTACTTGTACATATATGGCAATAAAATATGTTTAAATCAACGTTTATGCCTTTGCTTGCATATATAAGTTCAGCAAGCCTGAAAAGAGGTTACACGCATCGAACAGTAAGTGCAAGTCTTCCTCAGAATAATTGCAACATCCCTATTATTTTAGTGTGTAAGTCCATTTTAAGGTGTATGCGTTATTCAATACGTATTATTAAGACGTGTTGAATATGTATTACACATATCATAAAGATACGAAGCAATAGTTAACATATTGTTACGAGCTGGCGACTTCACTTCTCAACGGTATTTGTGATAAATAAATAAGCTGGACTCCGTTTATGTTAAAGAGGATAACTAATTAAAACTAAGTAGGTAGGTTGAATAGTGAACAAGATCATGGCTGTTTATGACTCTTTAATTTGTTTACAATGCTTTTTTTTCTGTACGATAGTATTTAAAACATGAATCAATAACGAATATAAATGAAATGAATACAATAGGGTCTACTATCAGTGATCTAAAGAATATCAAGTTCAACAACAATTTATGGTAAAATAACTATGTGTGAATAAGTAATCTAGTTAAGATTATAAACCCTTTTATTTAGCTTCAAATGAATAAAGCTTAAAATGCACCCTTGTTATGAGTTAAATATTAACTTTTAATCATATAATGCCCCCAAAAGTCTAAATTACTTATTAAAAACTTAGAATTAAGCAAACAGAAAACTAAGGCTTTACCTAAAGAGAAAATTCAAGGAGTCCCAGATAAAAAATCTGTGGGGACTATTTATACCCCTTATCCCACAACTAACAACAATGGAACCCCTCAACATTAGTATTGGGAAAATTCCCACATAAAGGACGTCGGGAACGTTGTCTTGAAATATGCGGGGTACTCGCACCTTACTCTACAATTACAAATAAGCAAGATACTCCTTAATTTTAACAACATAGAAATAATGATTTCTGAATTAAATTATGTAAACTAACAACCTAGATTTATAGGATAAACATTAATTTACAATACTGATACCTTTGAATCAGAGCAGAATACATATTCAGGGTAGATATTAAGTCTTTTCTTAAACAAAGATCGTTTTTCCAAAGTTGACAGATGACATGTATCTAGGCAACAGCATCCCATGGTGCAATGTAAAACAACAACAACAACAACAATGGCTGCTAAAACAATGCTCTTATAAAAGTGAAAAGTTGAACAAAATTAACTTTTATGACCTATGACTTTAGATGATGAGTATATAAATCAGGTAATCATATATATTTTGAACTAGTAACAACAAAGTTTTAAATAAGGTTACGCTGGCTGCTAAAAGTTAAATGAAAGTTTAGTGACCTCTCAGAATGTAATAAACATTCAAAGACTTGAAAACCTGATCATAACAATATGCAAACACAAAATCCAATAAGATGTCTATTTTAATGCTTTTTAATTGCAATTTATGTCTATTTTAACGATGTTTAACACAGTTTGATTTACCCCACCCACATAAATCACTATAAAGAAGTATGCATATGAAATTGAAAACTATTATATGCAATTGCACGTAATACATAGACTGCTGTACTAACTACTAACCATGGCAAGCAACTATTTGTTAAAAGTGGTACAGTTATTACAATAATACCTTTGTAACAAATTCTTGGCATTTTAACCGGGATTGAACCCGGGGCCTCCGGTTACAATCCTCCGTGGTGCCACTGAGTTTCGTCGGTGTGTTCTTGGGCAAGAAACTTTCTCTTAGCCTCGTCCGTCGGATGGAAACCGGGCGGTCCCGTGTTTCGGTCTATCCTCCGAGCACGTTAAAAACCATAGGAATCTTCGCGATAATAAGAGTAGGGCACGGTTCCCGGATCGGTATAATAAACGCTTACTGATAAGGATCGGTACCCAGGATATCGGGATAGTACAAAGTTGACTATTTGAATACTCAGAAAACTATGACATACTCGTATTACTGCAATAATATGGCTTTCTTGGTAGTACTCTGTGCGATTTAAGGGTGTACATTTGTAAAACAAACAACTCAAAATGTCCTTAGGTTTTTTGATCGTATTTTATAGATTTGTTTACTCTTTGACTGCAACTGTTTTGGTTATTCAGTAAACTTATGGATATATTCTGAGATATTTCTAATTAAGTATGTTTATAAACACATTTAAGTTTATCGTTTATTATTTTTCTGGGTGTTGACTTTACTGTTAAAAACATCCTTTTTAATGGTATATAATTTTGTTTACACTGTCTTGTCAAGAAGGGTTAATAGCGAGGTTGTGTACACATAACATCAATTTTTCTCATTTTAGGTATATATGGATGCTGACAAAGCTGCTGACAAAGCTACAGTAGTCAACTTAATTTATTCAACGCTTCATTTGAATACCCAGTAGGTCCATAAATTGTTTTGTCATGACAATGCAGCAGTCTCCTTTGTGGTTTTATTGGGTGGATTCATAAAACATGCGACTTGTAAACATCGTTAAACTAGATAACTACAACATCAATTTCCTAATATAACTCTATTTAAAACTGTGACGGGGGTAAAACTTTACCCCAGTATCACCATTTGAACGAACTAGTTAAAGGACGATAAGCTTATACTACATGCAGAATACTAGCTCAGGTAGATTCGGAGACTTTTATAGTGTTTACTTTAATAGCTTTTTTCACAGGGCACCTGACGAAACTTGAGTCAATGGTCACAATTTGAAAATACTTCGTAGAGAACCATAAGCTTATGCTACATGCAAACTATTAGACGTCTAGCTCTGATAGTTTCAGAGAAGACCGTTTTTAAAAACAAATTATATATAGCTCCATGTAAATACGTGATCCCTGGGGTGTGGCCAAATATGAACCCAGGGTCACCATTTTAGACAATTTGGTAGAGGACTTTAAGCGTATACTACATGCAAAATACTAGACATCTAGCTCTTGTAGTTCCAGAAAAGGTTTGTTTTTAAAGGATTGTCCAATATAACGCTATGTAAATATGTGGCCCCTGTGGCGGGGTCAAAAATGATCCCAGGGTCACAATTTTAATTTTTCTTGTAGCGGGCGCTTATGCCACATGCAAAATGTTAGACATTTAGCACTTAAGGTTTTGGAGAAAACGATTTTTTAAAGAAACCTGAATTTTGTTATAAGACCTATATGGCAAACCTCTTTACACAGATGTGAACCACGTTTTTGCGAAAATTCAAAGGACACAACTCGAGCGTTTTTCCGCCGTGTCATTTTTCTATAATCATGCATTTGAACATGCACATTTCCAAGTGTCTTTTGTAGCGCCATACTGTTTAACATTAACCAGACTACCAAACGCAAAAATAAATGAGAGAAAATCAAGTTATTGAATTTGACTGGACTATTGGGGATATTGCATCACAATATTTGGTTGACATCATGTTCAAAAAGCCTGACACTGAAGTAGGAAGCAATAATGAGCGGGAAGATATGGAAGCTAACAACCTGATTGATATCGAGTTTGAAGAAAGTGGTGACGATATATAGAGGAATCATGAGTTCACTTGATGTAATATAATTCCAAGGACATGCATGTTATCTCATAGAGCTATACATTTATGTTTGTCAGTAACTTAAGTAAAGTTTAATTCATTTTGGGAATATGTTGACATTGTTTAATTTATTACATTTGATTAATATATTAATAAACTAGACGTTAACATTTTGCATATAATTTGCAATTTTTCTTCGAAGTTGGTAAAGTAATAAATACGGAAAAGTCGAGTAAATTATATATATAAACTTCATTTCGTTCATTGTTTGCTTAAGTCTAAACAGTATATAAAGGAAAAAGAGCATAACATCCATGTTTGTATTTGATATTTAGATGCCGTATATAAATAAAATTATGCAAACTTGGTTACGTACGTAACGTTTAATACATGAGGTAACACATATTATCATTGACATCATTTCATTTCTGTTCAATTATAAACACACAACACCATGTAACGGACAATACAAGAATCAAACATTGTTCACATCATGAATACGTATGGCTGTTATAACCTGTGATGTTGGAAATAATAAAATATTTAAAGTTCTTAATTTCTTAAACCAAACACCTAGATTCAATAAGGTAACGTAAATTACGGTAACGTAGGCTTAATAACGCATGTATCCAAGATATAAACACTAAGTGAAAGTACATTTTGTATTTCAAAAAGCATAAATCATGATCAAAATGAGTTGTTACAATCAATTATGTCTAATTGCAATGTTGCAATAAAACGTTCATAGTTTATAGAATGATTTGTCCTAATTTATTTTAACATACGGAAAAAATAAAATGATTAAAACAACACACAATATAACGGACATTACATGAACCAAACATTATTGACATCATGGGGACGTATGTCTGTGATATCTGTAAAGTTTGGAATAAATTTTCGGATGTAACATCATTAATGTTCTTAATGTCTTACTAAGTTAGACATCTTAATTTAACATGGTTACGTAGGTTTAATAACGCAGGTATCCAAGGTACATTACTTGTCCGAGTGTCAACTTTCATACGCCATCCAACCCCTTCTCCAAGAAACGAAAACGGGGTTGGATGGGGTATGAAATAAAACCTTAATTTCGGCTTAAACAGTTTGCATAATGTAAAATGGAAACATTTAATAAGTAATTTTCAACAGATTTTTGCTTTTGCATTTTTTCAGTAAAAATGTTTTTAAACATGTTTTATTGTCGACATATCCTTATGAAATCCTGCTAATATAAGCTTTTCCATCGCTTAA
Organism: Cyrtodaria siliqua; assembly: GCA_037043455.1. Taxonomy (NCBI): domain Eukaryota; kingdom Metazoa; phylum Mollusca; class Bivalvia; order Adapedonta; family Hiatellidae; genus Cyrtodaria; species Cyrtodaria siliqua. The sequence goes on from JAWPHD010001894.1 coordinate 135,240, forward strand.
TAGAATTAAGGCGGGACTACGTAAAGATAAAAAGTAAGTGTAATGACAGTTGGTATTATAAAAATCATGAATAATGAAGACAATTTAAACAAAACAAATCCTTTCTTCCACACTTTTTAGTCTTCAAAATGCAGTAAAATCAATTATTATTTTATAGGTAACGTATGAGAACTATTGGGTAATACGGCTCAATTAGGCATCGGTCTCGATAGCTCAATAGATAAAGCATTGCGCTTAAGAACATCAGACCTCTGTCCTGCGTTGGTTCGTTCTCTAAAGGAGGCATATCTGATGGCAAAATTCATCTTTCATCTCATCTCTCTCCCTCTGATGATGCTTGTTCCAATATAACCTAGTATGATGTGATAACGGGTCATAAAATCCCATTGAATTGTATTTCAGTTAAGCAGAATGATTCTATAAATTACCTTTACTTCTACTGGCCATCACTTAAACGTTTTTGCGTTTAAGTCTGTTTTAAAGGAACTACATACTGGATCAGCCAAACACTAGAACTTTCAAAATGATATATAGGGTCCTATAGAAACCACAGCGTCCGAACGCAATGGCATCGTAGGTCCGCACTGTACTGCAAACAAGGACTTGAAACTACAATGAAAGAGACAAAATACAACAGAAAGGGTGGTGAAGACAGGGTTACCGACTTGGAACGGTCAGTAGGCAATAAGACCTACTAGTTAGCTTGAATCGATTTTATATGCGCACAATCCTCGCTATTATCCTGTCTTCAGCGCCCAAATAGACAAAACAGTGTAAACAAAACTAAATCCCATCAAAAGGAAATCTCTAACAATAAAGTCCACATCCAGAGAAACCAACTAAAGATATACATACAAAATAATAAACATCTCAGGATGTATCCAGAATCGTACTGAACAACCATAGTAGTTGCAGCTAAAGAGAAGACCAATCTAGGGTACGACCAGAAGACCCCGAGGGACGAAAGCTCATGCACCCACCTCCCTTAGTTGGGGTTTCAGTAGGTACAATCATAGAGTCCCAAGAGGTAGTCCAGTCATCGCACAAGTGAAAAGTGAAGAGTAATGACCGACTGTAGAGGGGTCAATCACTAAACATGCAGTGCGCTGTAAAACCAGGTTGGATCAAAGTATATTGGGTACTAAATAGCATTCTGACATATGGGGTTTCACATATGACCTTGTCCTTCATGTGTCTGAGAAGATCCTTTTTCAAACCAAACCAAACGAGGGACGGAGGGAGGGAGAGGAGGGAGGGGGGAAGAAGGGATGGAGGAAGAGAGATGAGAGAGAGAGTGAGAGACGGGGGAGGGAGGGACGGACAGACGGACAGACAGCCTGCTTTAACTAGTTAATTTACCGTTTACTTCTTAAACTCGATTTATCAGTATTAATCCTCATATTGTGTTCATAGGCTAGAATAAATCGCGAACAGTAAACATAGGATCAAGTCGTAAAATGTTTAGAATGCATGACCTATATTTCCGGAAACAAACCATAAAAATATACACATTATCAGGTTACACATTTTGTTTGGAGAATTTAACTTTAAGTCAGTTGCTGTTTAAGTTATAAAATTACAAATGTTAATGTGATTGATCTTGTTCAACTATTTTCAAAAGCTAAACAATTTAAAAGCGTTTACATGTTTGTCCCTTTATTACTGCCAACCGTTGATAATAAACTGCCTTCAAGTTATATGTTAACAAATACGTTGAGTCAGTGGTTAGTTGTACACATATTTTAGATTATAAATTTGAACCAAATGTCATTATTTATGTACAACATTTATTGGCATATTGCCAGTATATTTTATCACCTTAGTATATAGCCAAATAAAAACGCGACAAAGCTCTTAAGATAGAATGATACACTATACGTGAGGGTGTACTCTCTCACGTGCTAAATATTACCTTATATAATCGAAAAGAGAAAATAAATGAAATTTAATTAGTCAGAAACGTATTTTATGGCTGATGGTTGGACATACACACACTAGTTAAGGATAGCTGAAGATTCTGATGTTGATATATTAAACGTCAATTTAAGTAGGACAATTAAACAATCTCAGTGACCATCATTAAAATGATAATAGTGACGATTTATATCAACTTTAATTGTTGGACTTGTCCTTCTTATGTAAAATATGAAATCTCCGCTTTCGTATCTTGGCTCGTACCTAGGCATATCTAGGCATAAAACGAAAGATCACATATTCATCATACCCTAGGCAATCTCATGATTTGTAGAAGTTTCTGAGTATAATAGGGTGGAGGCTACTTGTCGAAGTTAATTGCCCTTTAAAGCTACAGAGTCTCTATATCAATCGATTTCTTCTTTGTAGGCGTGTCTTTATTTGTAACTTCATGTTCACCAGCTCATGTCGAAATCGGGTATTTAAGCGAGCAAATATAACGCAGGACATCTATTGTATAGACATCGACCAGTGCACATCGTACCTGTACACAGGTAATATTATGATTTACAGAATAAAAAAATTGCCTCTTTCGGGACTCGAAAACACGACCTTCTGATTTCAAGTCCGGTGCTCTGTCAACTGAACTATAACGCTACTTGAGTGAATACTAACTACCATTTATTATGAGGCAAAATAACTTAACCTATCTAAACGCAACTCACGATGAATAAATAAATATAAAGTCCATCTTGTCGCACGTGTAAATTAACATTGCCTGGTGTAATATTATATGTTATCAATATGAAACTAATATTCCGCCTCAAAACAATCATATCTCGACTTGTTATTTAGCGCTTGATGAGTTGATGTGTGTGTGCTAGTTATTACGTAATGCCTAATCAGTTTTAAAAATGCTACAATATATCAATAAATAGCTGTGGTCTAGTGGATAATACAAGCGCAACGTCTGTGGTTCAAATCCCGTTCCGGGCAATTACTTTTTTCTATCACATACACATATATGTATTCTGAAGCCGTATTTTTATCGATGTTACCTGTACGAAGGCTAAGTAAAAATGTGATATTTTACGCATCGATTTCTGCTTATATATATATTTTTTTTATTTATTAAAGTGCAACCTGTTTACAACAATCTACATGTAATACAACATTAAAGCAATATTAGTTAAACAGCCAGCCTGCAGAGGCTTACGAAGCACTATCATTTTAACAAATTATGTTCATTGAGTGTTCATTTCATTGCCATCTTCCTGGCAATATTAACTATTACAAACTTTCTGTTTAACCAACGTATTACTCAGTTGATTGAAACTCTGTTATTGTATAACTGTTCCTTGTATAGTTATAATCAGTTCCTATATAATGATTTCACAGCATGGAATAATGATTCTATTTTATATACAGATAAATGACAGTTAAGAGTGTATCATGCACAAATACGCCTTTAATCACATTTAACACGCACAGTTATTGTTCTGCCTTAGCGTTTAAGTAGTTCAATACGTTCATCAAATGCTTCAATCAAAAAGTTTACTAATATTTTACAATCTACATTTTTCTTTTTATTGTTGAAAACATCAGTGTCACTACCAGTTCCACCAGTATCGCCAAAATGTTTATTTCGAAGCTCGTGGTAATATTTACACGTTACCAGGAAGTGCGTTTCATCTTCAACTTTCCCTTCATCACACGTTTTACATAGCCTGTTCTCAATCGGTACTTATATACCGACTTTTGGGGTGTTCGTCGATTTGAAACTACTTCACACGTGACTCATTCATATTCATGGGTTATTACCAGTTAAAATAGGGACTCTGTAGCTTTAAGAATATCAGTCTATTTGAGAACATGTATGCTTAAAATTACCTATTTATTGTTTTAATTTTACAATATGCAAACTTTTTAAGCTGAAATGGAGGTTTTATTTCATACCCCAGCCAACACCGATTTATCTTTTGGAGAAGGGGTTGGATGGGGTATGAAAGTTAATTCTCGGACCACGTAATAATGGTCATCGTTTCTGCTTTGTTCTTCCTATAACCATAAACTACAAGTTGATTTATATTTTTAAATAGTTTGTAGTTTTCTAAAAGTAGCGGCGTCCCGACAGTTTTGATAAATAATGAAAATAAAATCATTTACATATTTTCTCCGACTTTAAAGTAAAATTAATTCCGTCGTTAGTATTGATATATGATATGCCTTTAGTGTGTGTAAAATAAGAACACCAAAATCGGTTGTGTTTTCGGTAGTAAGGCTTTTCAAAGATATGATTACTATGACAGGATGGAGAAACTCTTGCTTTGGGAGAAAATGAAGCAAAATTGCCGTATGTCACTTTAAGTTGTGAAGTTATTTCCTCTCAAAATATCAACATTGATTATCCAGTATTAAAAAAAATCCACTGATTTTGGTTCTATTTGATACTCCGAGTTATCATATGTCTTTAAAACATTTAAATACACGTATTTAAGTCTGCGTCCCATGCCGGAGGTCCCCGACCGGGTCATATCAAAGAGCTCATAATAATGGTACTAGTATCTCCCTTGCTTGAAGTTATTTAAAGGGTAGTTCTGGGATTGGTCGGCCCGGTGTCAGTATAATGTGACTGGGTGGGGTATCATGCCATGTGTCTACGTCTTGACAACACTTTACGGCTGATCGTTGAGCTCACTGCTACAAGTAGATATAGTCAGTTTTCATATAACTGAAATATTGTTGAAAGCGACGTTATAACCCATGCATATATAATATACTTATATTCACTCTGTGAATCACACGTATATGCTATAGCTATAACACATCGTCTATGTTTGTGATGTATGATTTACGTATGAGCTTTTTCATACAATAAAAAAGATGGTTCACTTGGATGAAATTCACCTATTGCACAAACAATTAGTATAAATAATCTTTAAATCGGTCCAAAATCAACTATTTCTTTTGAAGCAGTACAATTTCCATTAGTGTAGTTATCGATTGACCTTAACCTCGAAAATACCTGGTATTACTCTTTCTCTAGTTTCACATCTCTTACAATACTTAAGTTCTTTAAATACTGAAATTTAGTGCATGGTTATTTAAAACAGAAATTCGTACACTGGAAAAAGGTATGTTCAACATTTTTTGTTACTTAAATGTATGTTAGAATTAAAAATGGCAGAATGAATAATGTAAAACTTGCTACATATATGTAATGTTAAATCTAGTTTCGTTATCAATACAATAGTGCTCTACTGTTAAATTTGTATCAATCGTCACGTTGACATTTTTTTTTTTTTTTAATTGAATGTACACTACACTGTGAACAAATTCCTTAAATATTTCTAGATACGATAGATATTCTACTGCAAGAAAGTTTTTCGATGTGTGCTCTTTAACTTGAAAATTTATGAATATTTTTCAAAATTAGAATGACCTACTTTAAGTCAATGAATGCTATTTTTAGCAGGTTGGCAAATACAACTAGCTATACGTATGCTTTATTTAACACATCAGATCAATAGCATTATGTTATACATATGATACATGGGTATGTATTCATAAAGCAACTTAAGTGGGAAATATTACTTAAGTCAAAATTTTTACATATTTTTAAATATCCTTTTTAACCTCTCATGGACATTACAGCATATATATATATACTGGGAACAATATTTAAGGGAACCCCCTGCACATTCGGATTGATATGGCCATGGGCGGCTCTGTTATAATTCGGATATCTAACGAACGAGGACAGCAAACCTAATCTAAGTTTGCCCAATGTAACAAGATGGACCAAGTGGAGACAACTCACCAAGGGAGAATCAAGAATAAATAAATTTACAAATTTATTTTCAACAAGATGAATATATATACAAATGAATACACATGACAAAATAGAAATCTCAACGGTTTAAATCATGTTTAAAATAGAAGTTCACTACGTTAGATTAAACTGTTCGGTTTTAATCAGACTGAATATCTGATATCTGTATTTATTATATATGTATACTATATCACACGCTATCTTATCTCTCAAAGCTATATCTGGCTGAGTCCTCCGGGTTCAGTTCCCGGCACTAACACTTCATTCCCACGTTATATTGCAATCCCGTCCCTAGCGGTTGCTCTTCGTCCCGGTACCACACATACTTTTGGTGACGTAATTCACACGCGAAGCCCACTCTCATGATCCTTTCCGGCGATGGCCCAAGTCCCGGTATTACACATCCAGTGACGTTATCTGCGTAGCTATCTGCAAAACCAGGCCCTCTTGCCTAGCGGCTCCGTGGCTACCGTCTGGTCTGTCGCCCAAATAGCGAATGCTGTCGTTCCCGCGTCCTATGGCGGCGTTCCCAACCTACGACTCCGTAGACCACGCTCCCTTTAATACGCTCTACCTGCTCTACGCTCGTAGCGTATACGGCTACAAAATATATACCCAATCTTACAATGTTGTCACAACATGTATTTCATAATAGCGCTAAGGTATCACCATACCTAATACTTGATTGCAAAGCAATCTTTTTTCAGAATGAATAAACCCGAATTCTAAACCTTCTTCGAATAGACATTATGCTAAACTTTAACAAAACGTGTGAAACAATTACAGATGTAATTTATCGACAATGAAATCTCACATTTCTAAATGTAACGCAAAACTCACAACATAATAATTCAACCATAGACTGAATGAATATTGGTTTGACATATAATAATATAATAATGGTACAGCGATCTCAGAGATTGAATAATAATGACAATATGAAAACCAACCTCAGAGAGATTTATACTGCACAATAAACAATAACCGTTTACGCAATAACGTAATGATAGTTAAAAACCTCTGTAGAAAAGTACCTACAATCTGAATCGCGTATTCCATTTACTATCTACAGAACAACTGGCATTTTCAATAATGTAAATATATGCCCCAATAATCTTATCAGACAATAATTTGCTAAAATATTCTGACGTTTGAAAACGTACATTAATTAAAGACAATATCCTGCTAACTATCTACGGCTTTTACCGGCAGATATTTACTTCAGAACAACAATTTAAATATGACAATACTTTACAACAAATAAAATAGATTTGACTTACCCCTTGCCGTAATGATATTGGTCACAGCTTACTCTGGATAATGGCTTGCGATCCTGTGACAAGTTCTTACGATTTTGACACCCATATATACAGTCCCTACACGGATACCTGGTGAAACACGCCATCCATGCAAATGTCATGTTATTCGGACTGCTCGGACTGCACGTAGTGTCGTAATAAAAATTATATACATTTATTAGGCCCGCACTGGTAAATACTGGCAAATTTACTCATAATACACAGCTTGTAAAATCATAACTTTCTTAATAGTTGATGGATTTTTATGAAATAAACGCCAAAACAACTTATTATTTATCAATAGAATGAATCTAGTAAAATATCATTTAATAAATATAGGCATCGATAAGAAGTGGTGCGCTTGGCAAAAATCTACCAAAATTCCTATTCAAAATCAGGGAAAATGAGGCCCCGACAAACACAGTTAAAAACCCTTAGGTAAATATGCACTCATTTTGTTACACACGTGCAGATCATGCTGTTCAGGGTGGCAAATCCTGGTTAGTGCCATCCTTGTTACTTGCACGTGCTTCTCAAGGGTACAGCCACATAGCACACAGATAGTGTGAAACGTTCGAAAATGGTCGCAAGGGTGTACATGAGGGAAAATGAAAAATTGCTTGCTATAGGCATGTTTGAGGCTGGCCAATCCCAAAATGTCATTGCTAGGCACTTTGGAAAATCAAAACGTGTCATTTTTAGACTGGTTACCCGATATCAATAAACGGTAGGGGTCAAGATTAGAGGTGGTAGGGAAAGGCCACGAAAGACAACCACCCTGCAGGACCGTTACATCCGAACCACCGCTTTGCGCAACAGGTTAATTTCTGCCCCAGAATTAAGGGATGACTTCAGAGCTGCCGCGGGCATCCAATTGTCAAAGACAACCATGCAAAACAGACTGTAAAGTGCGGGATTGAAATCGCGGCGTCCTTTCAAATGAGTTTTTCTCACTAGAGCACACAAGCGTCTCAGGAACCAGTGGGCCACCAATTTGGTGGTCGTCAGCTCCGTCATTGGACATACACCATGTTCTCCGATGAATCGCAGTTTTGTGTATCCTACACAGATGGGAGATTGCGTGTTTGGAGACGACGTGGTGAGCATTACCATCTTGTGGCAATTCAAGAGCACGATAGGTACGGGGGTGGCAGCATCATTGTCTGTGCAGGCATAACCTTGGACAACAAAACGGATTTGACACAGGTCCAAGGAAACATGACAGGTCAACGTTATGTGGATGAAAATTTACGCCCGACGGTCATTCCGTTTGCTCAGCGTTTAGGCAGCAAGGTGTGGCAACGTTGCCCTGGCCCGCTAAGTCTCCAGACATGTCCCAAATCGAACATCTTTGGGATGTTTTGGGGCGCAGGGTTCGCAACAGACGGCACAGGGTGGACAATTTGCAACAGCTGGGGCAAGCCTTGCAGGACTAATGGCGGCGAATTCCAAGGGAGACAATCCGCCGTTTGATATCAAGTATGCCACGGAGATGTCGTGCATGCATGAATGCACATGGTGCAAGGACCAGATATTGACATTCCATCGGACTTGTCCTCCCGCAACTCCATTTGTATTTATATGCGATATGAGTAAATCGACGTAAGTAAACGTTTTAAATCGATAGAAAAGGTGTTTAAAAAATTTGATAAAATTTGCCTTAAGTTAAGATTTTGCTAAAAAGCTTATGAATACGGGCCCGGTTTTATGAAACAACAACACGACAATTTTGATCGTAATTTAATTTCTTAAATTCTTTACTTTGATTTACAATTCATAAATGAACGCGATTTCATTTCATTTTATTATACACTTGATATGTCTGCACATAATGCACACATAACTGTCTTCAATGAATGCTTAGGTGCAAAAATGTGAACAGTTTTAAAATTTGAGACTTAGTAAGATGTTTATTAAAACGGGTCCACAGACCCTGCATGCAGTGTACGTTCAAGAAGGCTAGTGTCTAAATGTCAAAACTGACGAATATGTCGTATGAGTGTGCCATGTTTCCGTCGATTAGATATTTTCTATAAGCGTATGGCTTTCAATTTTACCATATCATTTAAGTTTAACTACGTTTGATTCTATATTCTATTTGATTCCATTTGATATCAGTGCTTTTAAAAGATCTATATTTACTTAAGATACACACCTTTACTACCAACATACTATTTACTGTCACTGTGTTATTTGAAGTTCAATTAATGACGTTGTATGAACATTACGAAATTAATATCAGTGCTTACTTAAACGTATAAAGATACACATCTTTACTTAAAGATACACAACCCATATTGATAAGGGTACATAATCAAGTTCATATGTATGCTGGTAACAAACGGTACAAACGGTACTAACACACAATTAAGATCGAGTCAAGGAGAAGAACTAACTTTATTCGAAATGTCGGTATAGTAAGTCAGTATATCGATTTCGTAAAACGTAACATTTAAAACGTATTAGTAAGCATTTCAAAATACCAACATACTATTTACAGTGCTATTTGAAGTTCGATTAATGAAGTTGTATGAACATTACGAAATTAAGAGTTATGAGGATTATATTAGTCGAGAGAATCAGGATAGCCAATTACAATACAATTGTTCGTATATTCTTAACAATGAATCACGCCATGATAATAATAAACCAATGTACAGTTGATAAATGAGACTAACAATTGTATAAAAAGGCAAATTTTAAAGCAGATGATAATAATTACGATGATCTGAAAATAGAATATTTTCCACATATAATGTGGATTTTTAAGGGTCATTTACTTAATAATGTTAAGGTTTTGCATTGAAGTCGATTTCTCCTGATACGCCAAACTTGAAACATACTTATATATTAGATAATACAGCTCAATTACCAGAGTGATTCCACAGATGACCTTGACATTTACGGATCATTAACTTCGTTAATTTAATACTTGCGTTTTGCATTCAAGCCTTATTTTTCGTTCGGAAACACATTTTTCCAACATGGAATCAAACTTGTATTTCTCCTTTCATACATTTTTTTTGTATATTGGGAAATGCAATTCAATTATTATAATATGCAGAGTGGTTCTATATACGACCTAGAAATTTAAGGTTCATTAACTTCATCATAGGTTTTTGCGTTGAATTATGTTTCACAGGAACTAAATAAACTAGATTAACAAAATTTGAATCACGGTTTTGGATACTACAGTTAAAACCTAATCATGAAGGTCTCACACCACACTTCGATTTTACTGTGTTGGCCACAGGCAGTAAAGTCCAATTTCCCATTCTGAATCAAGCATTCTCCTCAATATATTTTCACGAGTTCAGAGCATGAGTGAAAATACATTTAGGTGCTCGCCATGATAACTTTTATCATGTTTATTAAGCCGAACAATAATTGATATTATTTAACATAAATTTATGGTCGTTGACTTTAGTTAAGATGGATATTTTACTTGGAAATTATCAAACACACTATGTGTGGGTGACAATTCTTAGTTTCAACACAATCTCTGCATCTCTGCATCTCTATTTTCTAATATGGAGTTTTGTATATGAAACTATCTAATTTAATTACGTTACTTTACCTTTGGCTTGTTCAACAAGCACACTTTCAGAATGTCGAGGAGCGGAAGTCATCTTCTGGTTGCCGCTATAGACTTCGGCACGGCTTACTCAGGATATGCATTTTCCATGAGGCATGACTTTGACAGAGATCCGACTAAAATTGCATCAGGTTCGTGGAATTCGTCACGTTCCTTGCAATCGTTGAAAACACCAACATGTGTGTTGTTTGATGCAAACAAGAAGTTCCATTCGTTTGGTTACGAGGCGGAAGACAAGTATGCAAATCTTGCATTTGATGACGGTCATAAGGACTGGTACTTCTTCAAACACTTCAAAATGAAACTGTTTAATAAAATGGTAAGTATTTTAAAATTCTTAGAAGACCCAATTTGTTTAATAGTTAAGTGTCGAGTGTGCAACCCATATGAAGTTTCTCACTTACTGTTTAAGCAAATATAATTAATAGAAATAAGCATGTTGGATCTATAAACCATAACACTGGTCCACTGGCGTGGATAACTTCGTTATCTTTCTTTCGCTTCCAGCGATAGCAATTAAACAATATGCCGAGCACTGCTGCTTTCAATAAAAATAGACCACACTGTAAAACAACCTTTATTTTATAGTAATAAATGTGTTATTGCCAAGCATTCAACGATACTTGGATGACACAGGAGACATAAAAATAAACTAAATATCTAATTCGACAAATCTTTTGTTTATTAAACATTGCATTTTCTAAAGTTGTGTTGTTTATTTTTCGGTATAGTTTATTTTCCATTCTTTGTGTAATTGCCTACATGAATATCCAACAGCACTGGTCCACGTGCAAACTTGCACGACGTGTTCAGGTGCGTACATTACAACGTATATGCGGAACATAACTACATGTCATATAAGTACAGTTTAAAAGAATACATAACTATAACAGGACCCGACACAAATTCACAAGAATACGTATGTGGCTCACTTACTATGCACGCGCATTGGTGTAGTTCATGCTCCCATATGCATTTCATCGCTGCACATATCTCTTTGGTTTTGTATTTCAATATCGGTTTTGTAGCATGCAACACATCTTCAATTTTCGTGATCTGTTTAAAGATTAAATACTGTTATATAAGTACATATATCTAAACTGTTTTACGTAATTAACCCGCAATCTTGAAATGTATCCATATCGGCTTTTTGTCAAACGCGGTAAAATTTTCATTTAGTGTTTAACATTACATCTTGATTACGATATCTCCTTTTTTGGCTTGCCTTTATGAAGGCTCGCCCAGATATTGCGTAATTTTTTGTGTAATCGTAATTAATTTTGCTACGTTATGAACCAACGAATGGAGTTGGTTAATTCTAGTTTATTGGTTCGTGTTTAAACAACTGATATATTGCAGGGATTAACAGGACCATGTTTATATGGGAAGTAAAGTTTTATATTGGAAAAAAAGTTACATTAATCATCTATTTTCATTGAACCACTTCATTTAAACATAAGTGTTAGATGTTTAAATGTGATTTTGGGTTAACGGGTAACTGTTTCACCATTAGAACAGTTTATTAATATTAAATGATTATACGTTATTTGTGGTACCAGTTGATAACGTTTCGGGATACATTGTACTGTTAAATTTCAAAAATGACTGTCAAAAATGGCAGCTACGTACTGAAAATATGATACCCCACATGCAGATGGTGCTCGACTCTGTATCAGATTCGATTGACGGCAGCGGAACTCAATTTTCAACTTTTTTTTCAATCGCGCTTATTATCACTATTAAACGTCTATAGCACACCAATTCATCCATCGTTCTATACATTGTTCACTTTTATGCCTATCAATATATACAGCTGTAACGTACCGCTAAAATTGGACTTCACCTTATCAGTATTTACTTCCGAAAATGCAACATATTCTAATTCTTTGCACAGACCTCTCTTGTATATATAAATAAACATCATTATCTTGCAGCGATACTATATATATATAATATAATGTAATAACCATAATTGTATCATTATGTAAATGTTTAATAGACAGTTCAAAGAAATTTTACCATGGAAGATGAGACTGGCAAAAGCCTCCCGGCCATAGACGTGTTTGGTGCATCCATCGGATACCTGAAGGGCAAACTCATGAAAACGTGCCGAGATCGTTTTCCAGACATACGGGAATCCGACGTTCTGTGGGTGTTAACGGTACCAGCGATATGGAATGAAGCGGCAAAACAGTTTATGCGCGAAGCTGCTAAAAAGGTTGATTGGTATTATTCTGTTTTGTGAAAAACAAATACTGTTTAGTTAGTACAACTGAAAGCATGTTATATGAGTATAGATTTTACTTAACTAAACATGCTAAAAGGAAAACATATGTGACATGTATGAAATAATGAGAATTTGTTTAAACACTGGCTAATGGAAATTCAGTTATGGATGGTATTTTCTAAAATTCGCATGAGCACAAGCTGTGGTTGATTTTTTTTTCAAAATTCAAAATATTATGTTAACATATTCAAGTATAACTATATTTCATTTATATACACATATAGCAATATCATACATATTTCAATCAGTTTTCCCAAATTGTTTGATTGTTACATTCCTGCTACCGAACTAGTGCTTTGCATCAAACTGTTCTTGTTCCTAACTGTTCTTATAGCTGACACTACATCTGTGCACGTAAACCATGGACTTTTAATCAAAAACAAGTAGCGTAACTCTTTTGTTTGTGATGTCGCGTATTCTTCTTATGTTTATCTATATTATTGCTGATTGCATGCTTGTGGTGTACTGTGATCTGTGAATCTCAGTTCGACTTTTGTATCTACTTTTATGTTTAGGTCACATACACATTTTGACTATACAAAAGTGACCTAGTCGATCGTGCAGATAATTTCTTTTCAGCGAAGCGTTTATTAATCACGACTAATGTATTACTTATCTTTTTTTTAACTTAACTAGTATATGTGTATTTACAGAAACGCATGCATAAGTTCAGTTTCGCAAAGACGAGTAACGCCTACTGTCAAATTATAGCATAAAATAGGTTATTTTAGGTTTCCTGTCTAAAAAGTTTAAAATTTCAGTGTGCACAGATGCCAGACAGGACTCTTAATGTCTGTCGTACCAACTGTATTAATAGCTGTAAATAAAAAATGAGTGATCATGCTTACAGAGTCGAATCTGGTTAACTGAAATGTACCTGTACGAGTGTGGTTAACAGGAAAGTATTTAAACAATGCATTAATATCACGTTAGCAAATATAATCGCATTAAATTGTAATAAGATTCTGAGGTAACAACATTCATTCATAGGTTAATAATCAAAACGCCGTCGCTAATGCGATATGGATGAAATGGTCAAACAGAAACCATTTAAAGCAGATTTCTTATGCATAAAACTAAAACAAGACTTGTTCAATCATTACATATGACTGCCTGCACTTTTAAAGTTGTATTGCGAGAGAAAAGTGCAGTTAATTAAGCACGCTTACCGAAGTTAACGTATATCAGTTGTTTCAAATTTTGCATACTAAAACAAAAAACTCAAAACACGTCCATTTATCATGTTAATCAAATGAATTAGCTGTAAATAAAAAAAAATCGTGAATATTTTAAGAAAAAGAAAATCGTTACATTTAAAAATACATGTTCCGGATAATAATTGTACTACAATACTCTTATACACTCGGGTATAACGCAATTCTGTTTACTCAAATCTTTGAATTTTAGTTTTTGAATTGAATTGGATTTTATAGTCACACCAACTAATGGGCAATTTTCGTGCATGGGCGGGCACCTAGGTAGAACCACCGACGTTCCGCAAGCCATCTGGATAACTTCACATAAAGACTCATAGACCCCTGAGGGATCGAACCTACAGCAGTGAGGGGCAAGTGATTTCAAGTCAGAGACTCTCACCACTCGGCCACGGACCCGTCTTTGAATTTTAACTTGGTATTGAAACCAATATACATTCGTCTGCAATGATAAAAATGCACTGCTTTTTTATTTTACCAGTTATTTGAATGATTTCAATGTCCATCTTTAAACAGGTTGGAATAGCTGATGACAAACTTTTGCTTTCGTTGGAGCCAGAAGCAGCTTCGTTATACTGCAAATCGCTGAAAGTGGATGCGCTAGATGATTCAACCATAGGGTTATCTCCCTTCAAGCCGGGATCGAAGTATCTTGTTTTTGATGCTGGTGGTATGTATTTGAATATATAAAACTTATCGAATCAAACGAAAATGTACATGAACAATAGGTATTCAACTTATAACGCCACTTTTGTGATGGTGCATCAACTTGAATGTAAACCTTGAATGTTCGTACGGACGGGACGAACGGTACCGACATACGGACGTAGACAGAAGTACCCGGGACACAATATATGACTGTCCTTTATTCTTTCGGGGTAGGGCATACACAGGTATCTGACATATAATGCAAAAATGAGAAGTGTATTGAAGCAATGGTGAAGATTCGTAAACAACTGAGAAACGGTAATTATTATCTTCATTTATAAAGTAAGCAGGCATAATATTTATCAAGTAAGCAGGCAACATGCTTTTCTTGTGTAAACCTCTATTGTTTAAATGTCATAGTTGTTGTTTCACAGGTGGAACTATCGATATTACGGTGCATGAGGTTAAACCTAGCGGTAATCTCTCTGAACTGTACCGGGCAAGTGGAGGTAACTGGGGTGGAACGTACGTCGACGAAGCATTCCTGCGACTACTGTCTGACATCGTCGGTGAGGACGTCATGAGTCAATTTAAGGAACAGAACATGGAGGATATGCTGGATCTTCTACGAGAGTTCGAAGTAAAAAAGAGAACTTTTGAACCTGAGATGAACGAACAAATCATGTTAAAGGTCCCCGTTTCGTTGAATGAAGCCTTCCGAGAAAAGAATGGCAAACATATCAAAGATGCAATTTCGTCGACAAAATTTTCAAGTCAGATCAGATGGATTGGTGACAAATTAAGAGTAGAAGCATCGGTCGCCAAAGAATTGTTCAAAACCGTCACTGACGGCGTAATTAAACACCTGCAGATACTTTTCAAAGAGGAGGTCGTGCGAGACGTTCCAATAATCCTTATGGTGGGAGGGTTCTCCGAATCACCAATGCTACAAACAAGCATCCGCACGCACTTTCCTAGTAAGCGAATCATTATTCCGGAAGATGCTGGTCTGGCAGTTTTAAAGGGTGCGGTGATATATGGTCATGATCCGAGTGCCATTTCCGAGCGAAGGTGTAGATACACATATGGGTTTACTGCCGGAATGGCCTTAACAAGCATGGAGAAGATAAAGGCAGAATCGATTCCAGAGAATCGTAAACGCACCGACGTAAATGGAATAGTACGTGTAGATGTATTTGACAAGCATGCAACTATTGGTCAGGTAATGGAAACTGGAAAACCACAATCTTCAGAATGTTATGCATCTGACGATGGCAATGACTTTGTTTTAACCCTTTATGCTTCTACAGAACCTGATCCAATGTATACAACTGAACCTTCGTGTACATATCTGGGATCCTTGAATGTTGACGTTGGACATCTCGATGATACAAGCATTAAAGTAAGCATAACCTTCAGTGATACGGAAATTTTGGTTGAAGCTACGAAGATTGCTACTGGAGAAAAGTTGAATGCCAACTGTAGAATGTTGGAATAATTTAAGCAAGTACTGGCAATACTTATCATATTTATGTGATAAAATTGAATCGTTACGAACATATTCGGGTATATGAACTGTAGGGACAGAAGTACCTGTACATTAGGGAGGAACAATAAAATAGTATGCATTTTGTGTGCGAGCATTTGTCCATTTTGATTGGTTTTAATTTTTTTTTATCTTTTAGATTTATTTATTTTTTTGAAGTGTGGGGGGGTTGATAGTGAGTGGTTGTGACAAGTTGGGGTGTGGGGGGGATCGGGTATAGGGGCGAGGGTGCGCGATTATGTTTGTTTTGTTTTCTAAATAAATACACAAATACAAAGCAGTCACCTTTAGTTATAATACATTTTCACATAACCTTTTTTTTGCTGAGCTTGAACATTAACGCGATATTTGATGCTTCCTGTCAATTTCCGTCAAAATCCAACAAGGGGTTGATAGACAGACAGACAGAGCAAACACAATATGTCTCACAGACGGACGGACGGACGGACGAACAGAGCAAAAACAATTTGTCTCCTCCACTTCGTGGGGGAAGACATAATTCCCCTTCGTGTTATTGTTGTCATTTTTTTTCCTGCTCATTAACGGTCTTCTGCATAATCCTACGTGTGTAAACCTGGTAACGTGGCTTCATCGTAAATGGGTCCCTGCTATAGAATGTGCAGCAACCATGCAGGTCTGTACTGCATGACACGTTCATTCTTGTTTAGCGCCATATAACTTTTCTTATGTTTAGTGCCTTAAAATCTATTCAGTTCATGAAATTCAAGAATAAGAATTTCATCCAATGCTATTACATAGAAATAATAAAAGTACAGGTACAATGTAATAAATTTGTCATACAAATTTAATTATCTATAATAGTGTAGAGTTTTCATTTTAATACATCATACCAAAACACAATATTAGGCGTCTACAAACAGCTTAGTGAGTGCGAGGGAACAACCATATCCACAATCGTCTTCACCACAATGTGATTATTTATGGAGGCGTTTTAGTAACGTGTATGCAGAGCTTTCATGTGAATGTCTAATATTTTTACTATCTTTGTCACACCCTCGAAGAAGGTCTCCAGACATAGATAATACTTTGCGGAGGCGGTGTCAGCTTCTACATTAAAGGTTTGCAGTAACGTTATTTACGTTCTAATATTGCTTCAACTTCCCCTAATCAAATTGTTCAAACTTAGCGTATGCCTTTAGCTTCATCAAGGCCACTCATACGATAACTCTGTTTTGCATTTTAGCAAATGTATGCCCCTTTTTCCACTAAGATATTCATTTAAGTTAACGTTTTGCATTAACGTGTTTACATTCGAATATCTTCAACATTACTTGTTCAAATTAATTCAAACTGTTTATCTTCAGTATTATCAAGGTCACTCAGACACATAAGTTCCATACGTATAAATTGCATTTTAGCATATCTTCAACATTGCATTAAATTATTCAAATTTAATTAAATGGTGCATGCTTCTTCAGATTCAGCAAGCCCACTCCCAGATCCATAACTCTGCACTGCATTTAAGCAACAATGACCATTTTCCACTTAGAAATGTACTAACGTTGATATTTTGGGTTTACATTTTTTATATATTTATATGTTGAACAGTGCTTTTTTAAATTCATTCAAACGTTGATTTTGTCGTCAGTATCATCAAGGTCATCTTGGATAAAATAAAAAAAAATACCTAAGCCAGTCAGAACTAAACGATGAAAATATTAAATTTAATTCCTTGCAAATTGCTAACGTTGGATTAAGTCTCCAACCAGTTACCCTTACCCCACAAGAAGACTTAAAATTACTAAAAAATGATAAAGCGTCTGTTCAGACGAGATAAACAATAACGTTCTCCGCGAAGTAGCTTTAGAACTTTATGTTCCTCTTTGCAACGTATTTAATACATCTATTACAAAGGGGGTTATTCCCAAATTAGAAAGAAGCTTTTGTATGTGCGGATTTTAAAAACAAAGTGATCCTTGTTTAAACATATCTTTAATTTGTTCTGCCAAAATAACTTCTTGACCCCTATCCAGTCAGGTTTCATTCTTGGAGATTCAGCAGTGAATCAACTTACTTACATATACAACGCCTTTTGTAAAGCAATTGACGCAGGAAAAGAGATGCGGGTTGTATTCTTCGATATAAGTAGAGCACTTGACCGTGTATAGCACAAGGGCTTACTTGTAAAATTGAAAGCCTCGGGCATAACTGGAAATCTCCTAAAACTATCGGATTATCTAAAGAAAAGACGCATAAGGGTTGCCATTCCTGGAACAAAATCAAAATGGAACAATATAAATGCGGGCGTCCTTCAAGGATCCATCTTAGGGACCTTTTCCTTGGTTACATTAATGACATTGTTGCTGACATCGCTTCTAACATACGCTTATTCGCCGATGATACTAGTCTTTATATTATTATAGAACAAAACAATGATGTTGCAGAATCTGCAAATAGACTTAACTCTGATATACAAAAATTACTGAATGATCTAACAAATGACTTGTAAATTTAATCCTACCAAAACGGAAGCGTTATTTTCGTAAACCAAACAAACAAGTGCAATCACCCCTTAATATGTTAGACCAACACATACAAGAAGTTACCACCCATAAGCATCTTGGTTTAGTTTTTTTCAAATGATTGTAGTTAAAACACCAGTTAGATAGTAAATCGCTTTCAAACAATATACATATCTTTTAGAAGGCCACTTTTAGAATATGCTGATGTCACATGGGAAAATTGTACATATTACGATAACAATGAGCTTGATAAAGTACAAAAACGAAGCTGCAAGAATTACTACTGGTACAACTAAACTAGTGTCACTTCACAATTTAAGTCAAGAGGTATGCTGGGAATCTCTCGACTCGCGCAGGGAAAAACATAAACTCATCTTATACTATAACATGATGAATGGTTTAACACTGCAGTACCTATCATTGCTAGTCCCAACACCGGTTCATGCTGCATCTAACTACAACTTACGCAATGCAAGTGATTTTCAAACCATTAATTCAAGGACTAACCTTTACTATGATTCCTTCCTTCATTCATCTCTTTCAAACAGTAATTAAATAGTAACCAAGTGCATACCCCCACCATAATATTACACAGGTGCTAGAGGGGCACAACTTATTCACACTCGTCTTCGCACACTTTCCCTCAGCCTCGTCCGTCGGATGGGGACGTAAACCGGGCGGTCCCGTGTATCGGTCTATCCTCCGAGCACGTAAAAGAACCATAGGAATCTATTCGATAATAAGAGTAGGGCAGGTTCCCGGATTCCTATGTATCCTTCCCCTCTCTCTGGGGCGGCTCTAAATAATATATACTGTGTTGATGAGCCGTTAAACAACATTCAATTCGTCTTCGCACGAAATATAGTTCAATAAACCATGACCTATTCTTAAAAAATATTACGGATTCACCGATATGTCAGTGTGGAAGCATTGAAAATACACACCACTTCTTTATTTACTGCCCTCTTTATGACAACATTCGTACGGAAATGTTGGATACATTAAGGACACATTTCCCAACGCTACTTGGTCATTGAAAAAGCATGAGAAGCTTGAATATTTACATCCAGCACGCTTCATGGCTGATCAACTCAGGTATTTAAATTGAGGCCCGCTCTTAGTTTTTTATTTGTATAGCATTGCTATATTGAGGGTAAGAATAGATTAACAACACTTTGTAATTTACTTTAATGAAGAAATATATGTTCATATTACACCTCATTTGCATATTCCACTCTTTGTTTAATATGACGTCATCCGGTCCATAAAGTTACATATTGACTGGGCGCCCGGTCCGATAGTTATATTAACAGACGTGTGATAAAAACGACGTCAAAATAAATCATAAAACGTATCGATTTAATTTGTTGGTCAGATTCGGTATAATATAACATATAATGTATGGTGCTTCGGTCCATATGAAGTTTATGGACTGGGCAGTCCATAAACTTGCATATGGACCTCAGCACCATACATTATCTGTTAAATAATTTAGTATTTGAATACAAAACTTATCTGGTATTTCTTATTGTTTTTAGACCAAAAATCAGAGCACAACACAATAAATATACAACATTCTTTAATGTGTTATTATGTGTACTAGTCACAAATATTTTATTGGGTGGGCCTCATATTCTGAAGAAAAATTGAATAGCATACTTTGCTCATGCAATTGTATGGCTAACAGTAATTTACAGTTACCTATAGAAATTCTCTCCCCCTCCCCCACCTCCCCCATCCCCACCACTTTGTACCGTCTCATTAAATAGACTATTGTACAGAGACAGGTCGCTCGCAATTCCAACACATATTGCTATATTTAAGCTGTGCACAGGTACATTATGTTTAGTAAATGGTTTTAATAGTATTTTTTCTAACATCCATATAACTAGGAAGCTGCTTACTACTATCTTATGTATTTGAACAGCGGACTGCTAAACGCGATGTGTGCTGCATGCGCTCGTTGCCCCTCCCCACTGTCACCGTCCTTTGCATCCCAAACGTTTTCATTATGTTATATGAGTGTTTGTTTGTTTGTTTGTTTGTTTGTTTGTTTGTTTGTTTGTTTGTTTGTTTGTTTGTATGGTGTTTTACGTCATTTTCAACACATGTAAGGTTATATATGACGGTCGAATTTTTTAGTGGTGGAGGCATACCACTTACTTTTCCTGGGTAGAACCAGTACTGTACACCTCCCACCATCCGTAGGAATCGACACTTTCTCACTTACAAGTCTAGCTCCCAGTTGGATTCGAAACCGCAGCGGTGAGAGGCGAGAAGGTTTACATCGAAACGTCGTTAACGCCACGGAGACGCTATATATTTTTTTGTTTTAGTTTAATAAAAATATATATAACAATTTTCATTTTTGTTCAAATATAATCTATCAGTTTTTATTGTTTGAATCTAAATTACTTTCATTTTTGTTTGCCTCTGCATTTCCTTTTTTGCTGAAAGTTTATTTTTTGTCTGTTATTTCTTGCTACACTTGTAATGTTTTAGATGAAGTTTCTAGCTCTAAAATTTGAAACTATAACCGTCGTTTTAATTTATTATAAACAATCTTTCCTAGAAGAAGAATTCTATAAGCAGTTTTCTTTCGTTCTAATCCTGTAATATGAACGTACAATGTATATATGAAATATTGTAAACCATTGAAAAATCAAATATGCTTAAACCAAGGTCAGTCGGACGCACACGTTCCATAACTCTGTCCTGCAATTTAGCATATCTTCAACATTTCTTATTGAAATTCATTAAAACTTCGCATATGTCTTTAATATCATCAAGGTTAAACTTACACACGTTTCATAACTCTGTAATGCACTCTAACATAATTATGACGTTTTCTCACTCAGAAATTCATTTACGTAAATTTTTTCTCATTCTAATATTCTCTACCTTGCTTATTCATACATGAAATATAGCATTCATGGACCACAGTGAACCAGAAACACGCATCGAAACAAAAACAAATTACAAGGATTAATAATAAGGAAATGTATATGACATCCCAAATATAAACGAGTTGACAAACAAGCCACCGTCTTGGAATATGGCCGCTGGTAAAAAGCGAGATCGCCACCAGGCTATATCCCAGCAATAATAGGCAATATATTAAGTACAACGCGAAGCTGATCATTGTATATATGAATATAGAAATGATTAGAAAGCCGCAATGCAAGTACTCAATGACTAGGCAGAAGCCAGAGAAGCAACAAGAGAATAAACCATTAAGGGCACGGCAAGACAATATTGAAGCCAAACAGCAACCGTTACCGTCCTTTCAGTATTTAGGTAGACATAAGGTCTACAATCTGCCTGACCATTACAAAATCAAAGAGGAAAGAATATTTGCGAACTGCAAATATGGATATAAAACTCGAACAGGAAAAGTAGCATTCAAGGACGACAGTCAACCACCAACACACACAGAATCAAAGAACAACTTTAAAGATGAACAAAATATTAAACGGGACAGTGTAAATAAAGAAATCCCTGTCATGAACTGTTCTCTAACCAACAAGGCAGCACCAGTAGGCAATATAAGTAAAACACAAAGATGCTCGTATATATAAAAATACAAAAAACAATACCCTAGAAAGCCACAAAGGTTTCGATGACATCTGCCTGAGAATCTGACTCTGAAATCTGAAATCTGCGGCAAAAGGTGCACAGCAAAAGGTGCACAGTTAGTACCTATAGGGATACCTAGTGATATCACATTTTCAAGAGTAATCTTTGATATCACAAATCATATACGTGCAAATACTGCATGAAATAAGGGATTTAAGCAAAATTAAATTTGCTGAAATGTCATTAAAAGAAATCCATGTGTGGGATTTAGTTGTAATTTAATTACACTTAAGTTTGTAACTTGTATTTGTAATTTAAGTACATTTTATCGCAATTAAAGGTAACGATACACCATGATGCATATTTAATGATAGGGCCGGATATCTTGAACCTTACATGAATAATGAATAAAGTATACATTGATCCAGCAGGTTGTTTTGATTTATTATCCGCTTCAATCTAAGGGAAGTAATCTATTTTGATCAGTTAGTCAGTCCCTTGTCCTTTACACACTTTTATGTCCTTCATCCGATATTCAGTGTCCAGTATACTAATAGACATGTACAACTAACTACGATAACGTCTAGGATATGAGACTAAATACTAAGTACTAGAAAATGTTGGGGGCTGATCTTAAAGTTGTATAACAACCTGGGTTTTAGTAGGCTCACAGGGGTTTGTGTAAAAAAAAGCCAATAAAAATTCAAATTAAAAAATACATGTTATTTATATTTCTGTCAATATGTACATGCATCGACATTTCAGATTTTTTCTTAATACAGTCTTCGATGCAATCACCCAGACTCGGCTGGAGTTAAAGGGGCTTGCCTGAATAATTGATCACTAAAACCGTTTTGAGAGGGTACACATCAGACGCAAATCCAAGATTTTGGTTTGAGTAATTGTGTGTGGGAGGGACGTGGGCGAGTGGAGCGAAGGATCCTTCGATATAAAATGTTTTTCTACATGACGTTTAATGAATTCTGTTGTATTTTTCCAGAATAATTTTATGTTAAATCCAATGATGTCTAACAGTAGAAAATGGCGCGCGTCCCATGTTATACGGCATGCACATATTATACTTGTGAGATTTTAGAGGTTGGGGGGCTCCGCCCTATTCCTGAATCCGCCTTAGTACATGATAAATACACTTTTATCCCATATGTCTTACATAAAATTGCCGCCGTAGCCGGTATAGTCTGCGTCTAAAACTTTCTCACCTCTCACTCCTGCGGGTTCGATTCCCATTGGGAGCTCGAATTGTCAAGGGAGAAAGTGTCACTTCTTAAAGGGAACCGAGACTGTAATATTTCGTATTTATCGTGTTCGGCCGTTTCCAAAGGTCCACTCTCATACTCTTTTATATATCACAGTGGCGTTGCTTAATATGCAGTGTGGCGGCAGTAAAACGTCTCCCCGCGCTTGCAGTCAGGACTGTTATTCATTCGATCCTTGGAGATCGCTGAGCCCGATACCTATATTTAGAAATCGGTGGTACATTTTCAAATGGTTATGTTTTCCTACTTAAATACTCCGGCCGATAAAGGTTCTGTTTATCCACCCATAGGATATGTTGTCTGCATTTTAATTTAGTCTGTTGACCGTTACTTGTGATGCGCAGGCTTCATAACCGCTGCTCCCAACTAAATTCCATTTTGTTTATTTCGCTCTTCGGGGCATAGAATTTTGTTGGAATTATGGCAGTAAAATTAGCATGTCCACCGCCATGTCCATGCATGCCATCTTCGGGACGGTTAAACTTCTGTACTATTCATTTTATGAATACTGAGTTCTGCTCAACCCAGGGCTAGGGGTCGTGAACGGTAGCAAGCCTATTTCGCTACCTTTCATGAACAGTCTCAATCAAACCGAGACTGCAATATTTCGTATTGATCGTGTTCAACCTTTTCTAAAGGTCCGCTCTCATACTCTTTTTTCTTGTGGTGTGGAAAAATATTGATGTTTTCTATTTTAGATGGTCCACAGACATATTAATAAATGTTATTAGGTCTGTGGATGGTCTAAATATAATGAATGAAAATAAAATTGCCCATTATTTACAGGCATATTCATTGCGGGACATCAATGTGTGCTATCCTAGGTTACGCAACAGAATACAGGGGATAAACAGCAATTTTGCTTGTTTGTTTTTTTAAGTCGCGGCATACTGTTTTTTTTACACATTTGAATAGTTCAAATAAATTGCTTTACACATTCTTAACTGTTGATTATATTGCACCAATAAATGTAGTATTGAAAACTCAAATTATACTACCTTCTATTTCAATATCTGACTTTAAATACAAAACCCTGTGGGGTTTTGAAAAACTGAAAGATCGTGCAGCACGTGCGCTTATCGACCTGAATGCACAATAAAGCAATTGAATTTATCAGTTAACCCTGACATCTAAATGGATGAGGCCGCCACTATTTGGGTTAGTTTTTCGGCGGCAGCCGTTTAAGCTGGATTTTGGCCACGCAGGAAGTGTGTCTGTGTAAGCCTATCAAAACTCGAGTTGAAAACGATACAGAAATTATGAAATCCCACAGTGTTTATTAGACTGAATGCTGATTGGCTAAATGTGTCTGCCAAGGCCAAAGAAAACTAGTAGATTTGTTTATAGAGTGTAGTTGTTGATAAATGGTATATCGTTAGGTGATTTGTTACGCTGTACTTCAATCGTGACCGGAAAAGATGAAGAAAGGAATAGAAATGCTGAAATTGCAAATAAATTATTCTGTTTTCTAGCAAAGTGCGTTAATTTTACATGGTAACAGGTAATGAAACCCTATTAAAAATTACTTATCGCCGTGATTTCCTAGTCACGTGATTTTTCAAGGTGCCCGGATGTGTTCTGCTCCAAAACCACAAGGGCTGGAGCTTAGATATTATGTATATATCATCAACTAGTGGTCTTTTACCAAGTTTGTACAAAGTTTGCACCAGTACGCACTAATAAGGTCCATATGGTTAATGCCGTTCAGTCATTTGTAACAGTGAGCTCAATGCTCATATTTACAGTGATATCACTGGAACATCTACACTGGAATACCACGCCTGTATCAGACAATTAGCACTAAAGTAACTATATATACCCTTTACATTATTAAGGCACATATAAAATATAAAAGTTAAATATTTTTCACCGATAATGTTACACCAGAGCTGGGATGATAATTGAGTCGGTATTTTATCGATTTTATTGAATCAAATGTTTAACAGTATAGGTTATTCAGAGCTGCATCAGAGAAGGAAAATGGTCACCAATAATATAAATCAGATGCATCAATGTTATTGATCACTGATAAATTAAACCGTTGCACCGGTCTGAAAAACACCGGTGTATCGACAATATACCGGTGTAGTGGTATTATGTATTTGGTGCAGCAATATATCTTTTAATACAATCATGTGCCCTGTAAAAATGTAGCTGTGTACTGGTATTGTTTTACCATGCAGTGCACTGTTTTTACAGTAGTCAAATTTATTACTCCCAGACATAAGTATACGGCAACACAACATTCTTAATTTTGATAATTCTTAATTTTGATAATGTGAACATATAAAAAAGCAAATTGCGAGTCCCTTACCTATGTAAAGCCAAATTAGCAGAAACTCAAATAATTGCATCTCTCTTTAAATATTTGAACCGATTCAAACCATTTATACTGTTTTGTTGTACAAATAATTTGTACTACGGTTGAAATAACTTGTACCACGGTTCAAATCGTCCAAATTATGGTACAGATTATTTGAACATTGCGTTGTATACCTTCGTCTCTCACCTCTGCGGTTCGAAGCCCACTTGGAGCTCGACTTGTGAGAAAGTGTTGATTCTTACAGATGGCGGGAGGTGTTCAGTACTCACCAGGTTCTACCCAGGAAAAGTGTGTGGTCTGACTCCACCACAAAAATCGACCGTCATATATAACTTTACATGTGTTGAAAAGGACGTAAAACAACATACAAGCATTATCATTTGGTTGGCTGTTCTCAATCAAATTTGTGTTTTTCTTTTTGTTACTGTCAAATATATAAAATGGCTGCCACAGTGATGATCATTGTGCATAGATTTATATTCGGAAAGGTTTAAAAGTAAATCTACAGCTTTTAAGGATATTACTAAAACTTTAGCACAATATTCCTTGGGAAGGGTCAACTCGGTTTTGTGTTTTTTCATTGCCGCCATTTATTCACGACAGCCGCCATGACCAAAAGTTGGTCAATTTAATATAAATTTCAAAAGCCATCTCCAACACACTTTAACAGGGAAAAAGCACCAAGTATTTTATTTTTTATTATTTCTTCAAATATCTTGAGCCGCATTTCAAATGATTTGTACCGCAGTCTAATTAATTTATGGATATGTTCCATAATTCCACATTTGTACCTCAGTTCCAATTATTTGTACCGCTGTTCAAATGATTTGTACCACAGTTGAATTCATTTATGGATATGTTCCATAATACCACATTTGTACCTCAGTTCCAATTATTTGTACTGCTTTTCAAATGATTTGTACCACTGTTTAAAGTTTTTGTATCGTGGTTTAAATTATTATAACCATGGTCAAATTATTTGAACCATTGTATAAATGAATTAAACTGCAGTACAACTGATTTGAACTGTGGTACAAATGATTTGAATAGAGGTTCAAATATCCGAGCTTCTGTTAATTTGGCGGCTTCTGTTAAATTGGTGTTCCATCTCAAAATGGTGAACTTTGTGTAAATTATTATTGGAATAGGACGATAAATTAAGTTACTGGTCAGACGGAATGATGGACATCGAGCAAAATTAACTCTAGTCCCCGGTAGAAACCAGTAGTGGACTTATTAAGATGGCGCACCTTGCACCGATATTATATTATTACCGTATATAAATAATATTTTATTGCTGCATTATAAAATTAGCAGGGGTCATCCACTCACCAAGGATCAATCAAGTTATATAGTTTATAGACAGTGGGTGCAATCCTTCACAAGTTATTTAGCAGAAATGATTGTTCATTATTTGATATAGTGACCTTAACCGTTGACCCAAATCAGTAGAAGTTATCCTCTTACTGAGGACATTCAAGTTATGTTTCAAGACTTTGTCCGAGACCTTTCACAAATTTAACGTAAACAATTTTTCACAAGCTGACCCGAATGAGTGTTACGACGACCATGACAAAGTGATATCTAAGTGATATAGAAATGGGTATAACTTTGTCAAAATATGCTTCCGCTATGCAATTACACGTGGGATGTTATTTATCGATACCGAATACATTTGTGAAGTTTCCTTCCAATCTGTCAAGTGGTTTAACAAATATCATCTTATACGGTATTCACATTTTTTACAGTTTGCCTAAATATAAAAAGCTACATAACCATGCCAATATGATTGTGTGGCTGAGTTGTGCTACTTGCATGTTGCATTATTTCTTTTGTGAAATTTCATGTAATTCTGTAAAGTGGTTTCTGAGATGAGCTTTCTGTAAAAAGAATATGGAAGCTCCCTGAATTGAGAACTTTGTATTACAAAGGGCAATATAATTTAAATGAAACTAGAGCTATGGTTCTTATGCTCTGCATATCCTTTATCATTGTGTGAAGTTTCATTGCAGTCCCACTAGTAGTTTTTGAGTCATACTCCGGACATCAATTATAAGTATAAATTTACCATGGGAATAACTCTATTTGAATGAAGATAGAGTTATAGTTCTTGTGTTCTGCACTTCCTCTCATTGCCCTCTGTTGTTGTGTTGTTTAATTGCAGTACCATTAGTAGGTTTCCAGTTATTCTCCAGACAAGAATTATAAGTATAAAATTACCGAGGGCAATAACTCTAATTTAAATTAAGATAGAGTTATGTTTCTCATGTTCTGCACTTACTCTTATTGCCCTCTATTATAGCGTTTGGAGTTTCATTGCAGTCTCATCCATGTGAAGTTACGCTCCAGACAAGTATTATAAGTATAAAACTACAAAGGGCAATAACTCTAATTTAACTGAAGACAGAGTTGATGTTCTTGCACTCTGCACTTAAATCTCATTACCCTCTATCATTGTGTGAGTGTGAAGTTTCAATGCAGTCCCACAAGTACTTTTGAAGTTATGCTCCGGACAAGAATTATAAGTATAAAATAACAAAGGGCAATAACTCTAGTTTGAAGAAAGACAAAGTTACGGTTCTTGTGCTCTGTACTTTCTCTCATTGCCCTCTACCATTGTGTGAAGTACAATGCAATCCCATAAGTACTTTCGAAGTCACACTCCGGACAAGGAAGTGTGACGGACAATGCAGAGACTATAAAAAAAATTATGCTCCCTTGAATTTTTTCGGGGAGCATAAAGATGTGATGGGACATAAACCGACACAACAAAGGGAAAATTAACCTAAACAAAAACTCTGAATGCAAGGGTATACTGATAAGGACTTTTTAATCAGGGTAAATCTAATTATGGATTGATGATTGCAGGGGGTGTCAACATTTTGGTTAAAGTTTTGATGCACGAAAGAAACAATGAAAATGTGTTTAGTCAAGGCATTGCATTGAAACAAACTGCAATTATTTATATTTTACATAATCAAGGTTCGTAACTGTAACATACAAGATGATTTGGAGAATTTTACGCGACACTTCTTCTCCATGTGGTGAACTTTCCGACACTCCGTCTCTGTGTGGTGAACCTTCTAACCGATGTTTTTTTTATCCAATCCTTCATTGCTGAATTATGGCCCAGTATGTGTGTGCCATTAGCTGTGATGATGCAGCTGGATCCTACATCCACTAGGTGAGGTGAGACCTACATCCGCTACGTGGGTTGGACAATTATGGGTAGCCTTCCTTGCACCCCCTGCCTAGTGGCAGCCTGCTGGTAACAAGTTACAACCAAGCAAGGCTGCCTCCTGACCTATCCACTGGGTGCACAGTACAAAGTTCCCGTGGTGCCTGCCAGGTTTACACAATCTGAGAACTCCATATTATACACCCCTGACCGGTACGGAGAGGCTCCCCGTGCTCTACAGGTTCTTTGCTGGCCTTTTCCTCGTCTCTACGTTGATGCCCCCTTCAGCCCCCTTGAGCGCGCTGGTGATAATGGTGGTGCTATGTGTGTGATGTGGCAATGTGAAGATGTTGTAGTCTGCGTTGATAGTCCCTCCCCTGGTGTGCTGCCCTCTGCGTCGGTCTTCTTCTGCTACGCTGTAGGTGAGGTGTAAAAAGCACGTCCTCTCCCATCGGCTGTCGAGATGAAAGTGAGATTAGATGATGATCATGAATTTTGGCCCAGACATGAAACCGGGATGAATGTACATAAATTGAGATTTGACCTTCGCTGCAACCTTGACCCAAGATTGGTGGGAGTTGTAGGTCCCCATCACCATGTCATGAACCTTTCTTCCAAATTTCGAGTTATAGCTGGACACAAGTTTGACCTTTGCTGCGACCTTGATCCTAGGTTGGCTAAATTAGGACGCGACACTCCGCCTTCATGTGGTGAACCTTTTGCCCTGTAATTGTTTGATCCAATCATTCATTGCAGACTTAAGGCCTGGACATAAAATGGGGACGTGTATGTTGACCTTCTCTGTGCCATACACTAGACTGGCAGTGTACTTGACACATTGTCTTTACGAGATGAACATTTCTGCCAATATTATTTTGATCCAATATTTTATTGCCGAGTTACAGTTTGACCTTTAGTTGGAAGAAGTTGTATTCGACACATCGTCTCCATGTGGCAAACCTTAGATCTCATCCTTCATTGTTGAGTAATGGCTCAGACATGCGTTTGACCGCTGAAACCAAATTTCAAATAGGTCAATGAAAGAAACACTCTGATGAGTTTGTCATATAACATGCAAAAATATAACACGCAAAAATAGTGAGATATATTCAATGCTTGAAATAAGTAATTTACAAGTGTAAAACATGATTGGACTGAATGTGACTTTTATTTCATAGATGTACATCACGCGGCAGGAACACACTGAAATGTTTGCTCCATATCTAGCCTAACAGGTGAGATATTCAATGAAATAAGTCCAATCACATTTTCATTCCTTTACTACGGTTTCATTCATTGTTGAATGCAAAACTATACTAAGTGATATTTTTATCAAAAGTTTTTTTATGCACTAAATGATTGTAATCATAACCGTTAGTGCAATGGATAGTTTCATGTGATAGCCAAAGATCATGTCTCCTACTTTCTCTTTTATGATCTAAATGCGTAATTGCTGCAATGGTGTGTACATTAAGGCTCAGGGAGCTTCTGGATTTCTGATCAGCCCGTCCCGGGTTGAAATATCTCCCTTAGTACAATTAAGTCACACACCTGAAAAAGAAATAACAAATCACTCTATTTACAACACCTAAAGCTTTACAAACTAGTTTCTTTTTGTTGAGAAAATAGAGTCTCCCCCCACTGCACAACCAAATAAGTTTGCTAGTGGATAGGGCACAACCTTGTTAACATATATTTGGAAGCAGAATGGAAACATTTTTGGATACTATTAAGATTTTGTTGTACATCAATGTTTTATGTATTATGTG
This sequence comes from Cyrtodaria siliqua, assembly GCA_037043455.1. Taxonomy (NCBI): domain Eukaryota; kingdom Metazoa; phylum Mollusca; class Bivalvia; order Adapedonta; family Hiatellidae; genus Cyrtodaria; species Cyrtodaria siliqua. The sequence goes on from JAWPHD010001894.1 coordinate 166,180, forward strand.
AAAAGACAAAAGTAATAGTAAAACAAGAGGCCCAAAAGGGCCTGTAGACGCTCTACTGTTTCAAGATGTCATATTTAGCCTTTTGCTATATAAACTTTGGGTCGCCACGGCGACCATTTTGATTATTGCAAGAAAACAAAAAACACAAACATTATAGTCGCCAATCATTGTGATAAAGTTTCAACAAAATCCTTCAAAAGGTTTCAGAGAAGATTTCATATTTAATCTTTTCCTCTTTTTAAACCTTGGGTCACCATGGCAACCATTTTGATTATTCGATGATAACGAAAAACACCCATTTGATAGAGGCCAACCCAAGGCACACGTATATGATATTTTACTGGAATGGATTAAGTGGTTGCGGAGAAGATGTCGTTTGAAATTTCCTTAAATTTGACTTAGTTTTAGCCATGGTGGCCATTTTGGACAACTGGCGGCTGCGAAAAACATAAATCTGAGGCGCACTATCCCAAAGATCATTGTGATAAAGTTTCAACAAAATCCTTCAAGAGGTTTCAGAGAAGATGTCAATTTTAGCCTTTTCCTATATAACTCTATGTAAACTTTGGATCGTCGTGGCGGCCATTTTGATCATTTGAAGATAACGAAAAACATAAATTTGATAGAGGCCAACCCAAGGAACATGTATATGATATTTCACTGGAATGAATTAAGTGGTTTCGGAGGAGATGTCGTTTGAAATCTCTTTAAATTTGACCTAATTTTAGCCATGGTGGCCATTTTGGATGCTTGAATTGGATTTTATAGTCGCACCAACAGCTAAGGTCATATGGCGACTTTCCAGCTTCCACTGGTGGAGGAAGACCCCAGGTGCCCCTCCGGGCAATTTTCGTGCACGGGCGGGCACCTGGGTAGAACCACCGACGTTCCGCAAGCCAGCTGGATAGCTTCCTCACATAAAGATTCCTAGGCCACAGAGGGATCGAACCTACAGCGGTGAGGGGCAAGTGATTTCAAGTCAGAGACTCTAACCACTCGGCCACGGACGCCCCCCATTTTGGATGACTGATGGCCGTGAAAAACATAAATCTGAGGAGGACTGTCCCAAAGATCATTGTGATTAAGTTTCATCAAAATCCTTCAACCGGTTTCAGAGAAGATTAATTTTTAGCCTTTTCCTATCAGTGTTTTTTTATGTGTTTTGTGAATGCAGCCTCATGCCCATGCCATTGTGAAAAATAGCGGCATTTTTCTAGAAATTGTGAAAATTGTGAAATATTATAACAAAAGAGAAATAAACTTTTTTCACTTTTATTTTCACAGTTTAATATCCCTTGGTTTTAAGTTTTGTTTTTGGTAAATACAGGCTAGTTTTGACACCAGCTTATATTAAGACTAGTATCCTTACTGGTCTGTACTTACCCCTCACAAAAAAAAAAAAAAATCTTTTTTTTTCGGATTGTGAATTTTTTGGATATAATTGTGAAAAAAGGATACTTTTTGGAATTGTGATTCGGCCCCAAATTAGGCATGAAAAAAACACTGCCTATATACCTCTATGTAAACTTTGGGTTGACGTGGTGGCCATTTTGATTATTCAGCAATAACGAAAAACACAAACTTGATAGAGGCCAACCCAAGAAACATGTTTATGATATTTCACAAGAATGGATTAAGTGTTTTCGGAGGACATGTTGTTTGAAATTTCCTTAAATTTGACCTAGTTTTAGACATGGCGACCTTCTTGGATGACTGGCGGTCGTGAAAAACATAAATCTGAGAGGGACTATCCCAAATATCATGGTGATTAAGTTTCATCAAAATCTTTCAAGCGGTTTCAGAGAAATGTCATTTTCAACCTTTTTCTACATAACTCTATGTAAACTTTGCGCCGCCGTGGCAGCCATTTTGATAATACGACGATAACGAAAAACACAAACTTGATAGAGGCAAACCCAAGGAAACTGTATATGATATTTCACAAGAATGGAATAAGTGGTTTCGGAGAAGATGTCGTTTGAAATTTCCTTAAATTTGACTTAGTTTTAGCCATGGTGGCCATTTTGGACAACTGGCGGCTGCGAAAAACATAAATCTGAGGCGCACTATCCCAAAGATCATTGTGATAAAGTTTCAACAAAATCCTTCAAGAGGTTTCAGAGAAGATGTCAATTTTAGCCTTTTCCTATATAACTCTATGTAAACTTTTGATCGTCGTGGCGGCCATTTTGATCATTTGAAGATAACGAAAAACATAAATTTGATAGAGGCCAACCCAAGGAACATGTATATGATATTTCACTGGAATGAATTAAGTGGTTTCGGAGGAGATGTCGTTTGAAATCTCTTTAAATGTGACCTAATTTTAGCCATGGTGGCCATTTTGGATGCTTGAATTGGATTTTATAGTCGCACCAACAGCTAAGGTCATATGGCGACTTTCCAGCTTCCACTGGTGGAGGAAGACCCCAGGTGCCCCTCCGGGCAATTTTCGTGCACGGGCGGGCACCTGGGTAGAACCACCGACGTTCCGCAAGCCAGCTGGATAGCTTCCTCACATAAAGATTCCTAGGCCACAGAGGGATCGAACCTACAGCGGTGAGGGGCAAGTGATTTCAAGTCAGAGACTCTAACCACTCGGCCACGGACGCCCCCCATTTTGGATGACTGATGGCCGTGAAAAACATAAATCTGAGGAGGACTGTCCCAAAGATCATTGTGATTAAGTTTCATCAAAATCCTTCAACCGGTTTCAGAGAAGATTAATTTTTAGCCTTTTCCTATCAGTGTTTTTTTATGTGTTTTGTGAATGCAGCCTCATGCCCATGCCATTGTGAAAAATAGCGGCATTTTTCTAGAAATTGTGAAAATTGTGAAATATTATAACAAAAGAGAAATAAACTTTTTTCAATTTTATTTTCACAGTTTAATATCCCTTGGTTTTAAGTTTTGTTTTTGGTAAATACAGGCTAGTTTTGACACCAGCTTATATTAAGACTAGTATCCTTACTGGTCTGTACTTACCCCTCACAAAAAAAAAAAAAAATCTTTTTTTTTCGGATTGTGAATTTTTTGGATATAATTGTGAAAAAAGGATACTTTCTGGAATTGTGATTCGGCCCCAAATTAGGCATGAAAAAAACACTGCCTATATACCTCTATGTAAACTTTGGGTTGACGTGGTGGCCATTTTGATTATTCAGCAATAACGAAAAACACAAACTTGATAGAGGCCAACCCAAGAAACATGTTTATGATATTTCACAAGAATGGATTAAGTGTTTTCGGAGGACATGTTGTTTGAAATTTCCTTAAATTTGACCTAGTTTTAGACATGGCGACCTTCTTGGATGACTGGCGGTCGTGAAAAACATAAATCTGAGAGGGACTATCCCAAATATCATGGTGATTAAGTTTCATCAAAATCTTTCAAGCGGTTTCAGAGAAATGTCATTTTCAACCTTTTTCTACATAACTCTATGTAAACTTTGCGCCGCCGTGGCAGCCATTTTGATAATACGACGATAACGAAAAACACAAACTTGATAGAGGCAAACCCAAGGAAACTGTATATGATATTTCACAAGAATGGAATAAGTGGTTTCGGAGGAGATATTGTTTGAAATTTCCTTAAATTTGACCTAGTTTTAGCATGGCGGCCATCTTGGATGAATGGTGGCCGCGAAAAACACAAATCTGAAAGGGACTATCCCAAATATCATTGTGATTAAGTTTCATCAAAATCCTTCAAGCGGAGAAGATGTCATTTTTAAAATGTTCCTATATAACTCTATGTAAATTTTGGGTCGCCGTGGTGGCCATTTTGATTATTCGACGATAACGAAAAACACAAACTTAATAGAAGCCAACCAAAGGAACATGTATATGATATTTCAGTATAATGGAATCAGTGTTTTCGGAGATGTCGTTTGAAATTTACTTAAATTTGACCTAGTTTTAGCCATGGCGGCCATCCTGGATAACTGGCGGCCGCCGAAAAACACAAATCTGAGAGAGACTATCCCAAATATCATTGTGCTTAAATTTCATCAAAATCTTTCAGGCGGATTCAGAGGTGTAATTTTTAACCTTTTCCTATATAACTCTATGTAAACTTTTGGTCGCCGTGGTGGCCATTTTGATTATTTGACGATAACGAAAAACATAAATTTGATAAAGGCTAACCCAAGGAACATGTATATGATATTTCACAAGAATGGAATAAGTGGTTTCGGAGGAGATGTCGTTTGAAATTTACTTAAATTTGACCTAGTTTTAGCTATGGTGGCCATCTTGGATGACTGGCAGCCGTGAAAAACACAATTCTGAGAGGGAATATCCCAAATATCATTGTGCTTAAGTTTCATCAAAATCTTTCAGGCGGTTTCAGAGATGTAATTTTTAACCTTTTCCTATATAACTCTATGTAAACTTTGGGTCGCCGTGGTGGCCATTTTTATTATTTGACGATAACGAAAAACACAAACTTGAAAGAGGCCGACCCAAGGAACATGTATATGATATTTCAGTAGAATGGAATAAGTGGTTTCGGAGAATATGTCGTTTGAAATTTCTTTAAATTTGACCTAGTTTTAGCCACAAATCTGAGAGGGGTCCCCAAGTAACATTGTGATGAAGTTTCATCAAAATCCTTCAAGCGGTTTCAGAGGAGATGTTGATTTTATAAAATTGCTAACAGACCGACGGACAGTCGGACGGACGGACGAAAAGTGATCGCATAAGCCTTTGGCCAGTAGAGCTAACTAGAAAATGTGTCCATGGGACACGCATGCACTGTAGAGCTGTCAGTCAAATAAAATAAAACTTCAGTGTTAATTAACCGTCTGAAAAGTAGGTCTAGGTCATTGTGTAGCACTGTCAGTCACATAAAACTCCAGGGTTAAGTTAACTAAGTCGAAAAGTAGGTCAAGGTCATTCATATTGACCTGGTTTTAGTAGGAACATATTCATGTCAATCCAACAAGTGGTTTAGGAGGAATAGTGACGACAACGAATTTAAAGTTAAAATGTGAATGGTGAAGTGGGCATTGTCCAAACACACACAAAAGTTGGACTGCATAGATAAGCAAAGTGATGCACTTATAATTGCTGTCAAGATGACATACAACCCAAAAAGCAAAACAAATATAACAGCCACTGCATGATATTTTTCAGTATTTCAAGTTGTTCGTCGACATTTTGAAATTTACCATGAAAATACTGTGTTTCCACAAAGCCTCAGTTTTGCATTTCAACTCTACATATTGTATGGGAATCTGTCAGGGTGTCAGGGAAGTATTCTAACCATTCGTCATAGAACTGTAGCAAAGAAAAATGTTTTAAAGAAGAAAAAAGCACATTCAAAATTCAAATTTACCCCTTATTTCAGAATTTTACTGGGTCCAATTCAAAGCTAAGGCCAAAGACAGCTGTCTTCTACTTCAATGATTACATCTGTTTCTCACAATCCTAATGTATGCTCAGATGCTGAAAATATAAAAATAATGACAATATTAAATATGCATTATAATTGGACGTTACCGTACCTCAGAAATACAATTATAATGGACAATTATTTAACAATTATATGATGACTGTTTTTAAACAATCAATCAATCTATTTTTAAAGGGACACATGGCAATCTTTAAATGGGATTAACCAGATTTTATTAATCCTGTATCATTTTGACTTTGAAAATCAACTTGCAGTTATTCATAATTATACCTTAGCCAGTATCACAGCTACCTAGTTGGGCTGCAAAAAAATGTTCACAAGCATGGTTGAAAAATACAAAACTGAAATATAGTAGTGTGAGAATTTGTTAAATTGTATATCGACATATATGAAGGTGTCGGTATGTCCACAACGTGCCAATATGTCCGCTCACATAATGAACCACACGTGTCAAATATGTCCACAACGAGCGAATATGTCTGTGGCATATTTAGTGGCTTTCTCAAACAAATAAATCTTTGATTTTGATCAGTTAAGGTCGAATGGTAGATTAAAAAGGAGATTTTGCTTATTAGTATAGTTTTTCATAGATAAGGAAAATTAATGAAATCAAATATACACAGATAAGGAATAAATACGATTGTAAAGGATTCAATTAAATAATTGGAATAAACCATGTTTAACAGAAATTTATGTTGGTAACGATAACAGATCTGAATAAAGATGAAGAAAGAAAACCTATTTAATAAAGGAGAGAATAAAATGAACGAAGTAAAAAAGATAAATAAATAGAACACAATATAACCATATAATGCAGTGATAAAATCAGCAACGTATAATTCTCTAGGCCCTTGATAATGGAATTTGATCCATACATTTCTAAAAATGGTATACGCGTTTATAAATGTAATATGAGAACTGGCGAACTGGCGAAATAGATGAATGGTCGATTTGTTATTATTTTATTAAGATATCATAATGTTATGTTTATAAATAATGTTATTTATAATTATGTTTGATTTACAATAGATAAATATGCATTGGTTTGTCCAATGGCTAGCACAAGACATTCCTCGATTTTCAGCAAACAGGCTTAAATGTAAATTTAATCGTTCAAAACCTGGACCACATACATCAATCCGAGCACCTTTATCGCATGCTTGCACAACCAGAAATCCTCCACACGTATTAAATTAATCCTTGGTATTGCCAAAGAATGCATTCGGTATGATTCCCGGGGGTGAGTTATATAGGACCATTATACATAGTACAAGTATTGTTTTATTTCGATATAGCGTCTCCGTGGTCGAATGGTTAATGACATCATATTGTAAACCTTCGCCTCTCATCGCTGCGGGTTCAAATCCCGCTGGGAGCTCGACTTGTAAGTGAGGAAGTGTCGATTCTTACGGATAGCGGGAGGTGTACAGTACTGGCTCTACACAGGAAAAGTGGGGCGGGCCAAATGCGACCCAAGGGTCACCATTTAAACAAACCTGGTACAAAACTATAAGCCTATAGCAAATGCAAAACATTAAACCTCTGGCTCTTCTCATTTTAGAGAAGAAGATTTTTTAAGTTTTCCCAATATATGTCTATGTAAAATATGCAAAATGTTTATATACAAACTTTAGAAAAAAATTAACAAAAGAAACCGCAACAAAGCAGGAAACGATAAAAATAATGAATAAAAAAGAAATTCTAGCGGGATTTGAACCCATGGCCTTAATTTCCCAGTGTACAAGTAATTTATGGTGGTCATCATGGATGTCGTGTTTACCTAATTTTAATTTCAATATTTTCAGGTATATGTATGAACTGAGTGAATAAAATAATTGTATTTGCATTTGAAAATGTGAAGATAGTATTTATAATCATTATTTAAATTCAGAAATTTACTGTTTGTTGAACATACAAAATTATGTAATTATGTCATCTTTAATACTGGTACTTTCCTCATACTTATATTAAACTTAATCAAGCATTACAATTAGTACATGCATTCATTTTATTATTCCAGTATTATTCTGAAGTTAAAATCATCTTATAATTAAATAAAATGTAATAAAATATAGTGTTTTCAAATTTTCTTTAGTTATAATTTTACTATTACATGTGTTTAATATAATCAACAATTCTGTGAATTTATATTCCCCGTCAAAGTATGTTAAAGAGACATGGAAATCTTGAAGAATATATCAATTATAATTAGCATCTCAATTTATTAATCAAGTATCGTTTTTAACTTTAAACCTGCTTCATATATAAATTAAATAAAAAATAAAAAAAAATTGGAGTTTGAAAATCTCACAGGTTTTAAGATAATCAACATTTAGTAATTTATATTTGCAAACAGAATTTGTTTTCAATTGTTCAAATAATTATTTAAAATATGGATGTAGAAAAATTTAATTGAATTGAATTGGGATTTTATAGACACACCAACAGCTAAGGTCATATGTCGACTTTCCAGCTTCCATTGGTGGAGGAAGACCCCAGATGCCCCTCCGACCAGGCGGTTGGTTACCTGGGTAGAACCACCGACATTCCGCAAGCCATCAGAGCTGGCAGGGCCGTCACTCTGTTTTGGGGGACTGCGACCCACACGCTTGGGTGGGGGAATTTTTTTGTGGCCATAATTTGATTATAATCATTGTTTTAAATAGCCTACATGTTTTATTTATATTAAATACAGTTTAGTGCTATGTTTAAGTAATAAAAAACAGACTACCTTGTTTAACAGTTTAAGTAATAAAAAACAGACTACCTTTATAACAGTTTAAGACTTTTTTATTTTCTGCAACACTTCATCAATAGGTATAATAACACTGCTGTTAGATTTGGAAAAAAAAGAACGTACAACAATAAATTCGCCGTAAATGAAAGTGATTAAGTAAGAAACGGGACACAGCCTACAAATTTCATACTCAATATTTTACGTATCAGAAGGTTTGTTTTTAATATTTTTTTTCGAGTGGGAAGTTTGGTCAAAATTAGCCAAGCGGTTTCTGAGGAGAAGTTGTTTGAAGAAAAGTTAACGACGACGGACGACGATGGACGACGACGGACGACAGACCACGGACGAAGAGTGATCCCAATACATCACCTTGAGCCTTCGGCTCAGCTGATCTAATAAAAAGGTCAATGATGCTTAAATGAAAGTTTGCAAACATTTTAGTAAATAAAAACAATCGAGTTTGCCATTTGCTGAGATGACAAGTGCATACAATTGTTTAAAAATCTTGATTTTTTTAAAAACTCACAGCGTCCCGTTAGTTTTTCTCTTAACTTGCATTTGTTCAATCATTAATATTAATTGTTAGAATTATAAAGTTCAAAGCAAATTGTTTTTACATTTTACTAACTCTTTATAATATTGCACCAATAATATATTTGAAAATTCGGTAAAATAGTGAAGAAAATTGAAATCACAGTTGTTTTTTTAATTATATGCAAGCAGTTTTAAAATCAAAATGACGCAGGATAACTAAACCGAGGAGCACATTTTAATATTTGAATAAAACTTAAGATTGCCATGTGTCCCTTTAAATATCGGATAAAAAAACTCAGGAGTATCCATGGGAAATTTGAGTAAAATTGGCCAAGTAGTTTCTGAGAAAGAGCTGCTTACGGACACCAATGCCCAAGCCGCTAGACGAAATTTGCCTATAAAGTTTCATGAGAGTGGGTGTTATTGTTTCGGAGTTATCGTCCAGAATGCATATTTCCATATAAGGTCATGGCGACCTGGACCTTTGACCCCCAAAAAATTAGAGTTCCTCCTCTTACTAAGGGCAATGTACAGTTCATGATTGTGGGTGTTATAGTTTCAGAGTTACTGTCTGTAATGAGCAATTGTTTACGGACAGACAGACATATAAAAAGTAGACAATAATCAAATCAGTAATATTTTATGTTTTAGTAAGACAAAGGTTGGACCTAAACCCCATTATTTTTACAAGGCTCTGTTAGTAAAATATCAGTAAAGAGAAGATTGCTGGACAGACATCATGAGACATCATGCAATGCATAAGAACCAGCTAATGCATTATATACTTGCTCATTAGTTCATAATCTGAACCACACCGTAATTGAATGTTGTTTAACGGCTCATCAGCACAGTATAGGTTATTAGAGCCGCCCCAGAGAGAGGGGAAGGATACATAGGAATCCGGGAACCTGCCCTACTCTTATTACCGAATAGATTCCTATGGTTCTTTAACGTGCTCGAATGATAGATCGATACACGGGACCGCCCGGTTTACGTCCCCATCCGACGGACGTGGCTAAGGGAAAGTGTCTTGCCCAAGAACACACCGACGGAACTCAGTGGCACCACGGAGGATTGAACCCGGGGCCTCCGGTTACCACACCGTAAGTAAAACAAGTTGAATTTGGGGTCAAAATGTTCTAGTTCTGAAACCAAATAGAAAGGAGTGCTAGTTATTTGTGAGCATCAACTTACCAGTACATGTTATCTTCAAAAATCCATATGTATATCATGGCCATTCATCACAGCCTGGAAAAGATGTTAATGCTCGAGTCTGGGCACCGACACTGTGACAATTTGTATTAGCAAACTGCGCGCATGGGTATACTGAAAATAGCATTAATAAAAATGCAACTTAAAGCCAAACTAATTTGTCATAGTCGTTAATAGTATTGTTGTAAAACACAAATATACTTTATGTTAATTCTGGATGCAAGCCATTGTGGGTTAAAATTCAATTATTAAATTGTTATTATTAAACAAGAGGTCAATGATTTTCAAGCTATACTGATAGGTTTTGATAGCTAGATCAGCATTTCTGTGAAGTTTCATAAAAATCTGTCAAGTAGTTTCAGAGTAGTAACAAAGAAGGCCACTAGCGGTCTTGTTTAATGTCGGTCGAATCAAAGTAATCTTCGACAAGAATCAACATCATGTCATGCTGATCATTTTAGAAAAAGTCCCATATCAATATCACTTACAGTTTTCAAGAAGTAATCGCTACAAACGTTTTTAAAAATCTATTTTTAGCCGTGGCGGCCATCTTGTAAATTTTGCTAGGATCAACTAGACATCAAGAGCAACATTCCTGTAAAGTTTCATGACAATCCGTCAAGTAGTTTCAGACGAGTACTAGTCACTACACATTGTTAATATACAAACTCTATGTAAACAAAGATGGCCACTTGCCGCCATGTTCGAAAGTAGTATAGATACTGGGGGTACCAGGCCAGTTTCCCTTCCGCGCAGGGAATGAGAATAACTAGTGAAATGTGCCAGGGGGGGCTCAAGCATAACTCTCATTTATATCACCAAGATCTAAATGTAAGCCACGCCTAAATCAACCCCTCAGCATATTCATTAGTTTTCTCAAGCACCCCGCTCTGGAAAACTCGCCTGATACCCCCAGTATCTATACTACTAATCAATCCGGGATCTTTTAGGGGAGGTAACTCTTTTTTTCAAGGGAAATAACTCTTTTTTTTCAAGGGAAATAACTATTTTTTTCAAGGGAAATAACTCTTTTTTTCAAGTTCAAGGGAAATAACTCTTTTTTCAAGGGAAATAACTCTTTTTTTCAAGGGAAATAACTCTCTTTTTTTTCAAGTGAAATAACTCTTTTTTTCAAGGGAAATAACTCTTTTTTTCAAGGGAAATAACTCTTTTTTTCAAGGGAAATAACTCTTTTTTTTTAAGGGAAGTCATTTTCAATGTCACATGACCGTTTTATAATATAAACGTCTATTTATAGACCATATCACACAACCGTTTACAATTCATTTCGCTCCGAGGTTGCCTTAGCATTTCATTTCCCCTTTAGGTTACAATGTCACATGACCGTTTATAATATAAACGCCTATTTATAGACCATATCACACAACCGTTTACAATTCATTTTGCTCCGAGATAGCCTTACTATATCACATGCCCGTTTATAATATAAACGTCTATTTATAGACCATATCACACAACCGAAGGTTGCCTTACAATGTCACATGACCGTTTATAATATAAACGTCTATTTATAGACCATGCTGCCAACCCAACACTTAGTATTCTCACCATACTATACCTCAATCTCCTATATATACTATACCACCGACCGCTTGACTTTAAAAAGGGTTTTCAAATTTGCATAAATTTAAATTATCATTGTTATTGCTTAATGTTTTGAATGTCTTTAAATGATACCCAACTGTTAAAGCTATTATCATAACCGACCCATTTTACTAATGCTAATTTCTTTTTATAATCAAGTCGTATTACTTTTTCAATCCTGAATATTTCTTGCTTTGCTTTTATCATCTCTAATTCATAAAAGCTGCCATCAATGTTTTCGTTGTTTAAATCTTTTATTTTGTATGTCACAGGATTTGTGTTTTGAATTTCATCAACAACAAATATTTCTTCGGTCCAAATCGGGGTATAACCTTTCTCAAACGTTCTTTTATATTTGCTGATTCTAACATTATCCCCTATTTTAAACGTTGGCTTAATCTGAGTACTTTTCATTTTTCCATACAAGTTGAAATATACCGTTCCTTTATTTTTCTCATCACTAGCTTCAGTTGGTGTCATTTTAATACTCCGATGTCTTGTATTATTATACTTGTCAACCATTTCTTGCAACGCGTCTAAATATGTATTTGTATTGTTAGCTGTAAAATATTTCCACATCTTTTCTTTTAATGTCCTGTTAAATCGTTCAATTACTACAGCTTTTCCAAAATTAAACGTGTGATACATTTCGATATTATTGTCACTAAGAAATTGCTTAAACGTCTTGTTATAAAACTCCACACCTTGGTCAACCCACAACAATTTACACTGTCTTTCTGTATTGATTATCTGTTGAAATGCTTTGGTAATTTCTAAACCAGTTTTATTTGGAACTGGTACAACCCAAGCATATTTGCTAAACACATCAATAACAGTAAGCAAATATTTAGTACCTTTATTGTACTTTGAAAACGATTGCATATCAACCAAATCAGCAGACCATATTTTATCAATTTCATTAACAATCACACGGCGTTGCCAGAGTGAACTTTCTTCGTATAGGCTTATGAAGTTCATCTGCTAACTTGTCAGTCCATTTCAACGCCTTTTCTATTTTTTTGAGTCCCCAAGACCAAGTTTATATTTTGTACTCATAACTGGTTTTACAATCAAATTCTTAGCGATCTTTTCTCCAATAGTTTTAGACTTACTAGATTTCAAACCAGCAAGCATGTTTTTATCACACGTTGATTTATTACTAGGATTTTCGTCATAGCAATAATCATGATCTTTACAAACAGCATCTAATTCATTTACCGGTTCTCCGCTATCAAGTGGATTACCAGGACCGCAATATTTATAACCAGGAAGAGTTAGCCCCTTTTTGGGTAGCAAAGGGAGCAAAGCTTTATGAATATCAATATGTCCACCTTCTGTGTTTTTAACAAACTTTGTTTTAGTAATACCGCAAGATGCACAAGTTGCTCTTAACATTTTTCTACCATTTTTGGCTAACACATACTGAGGATTAATATTTTCAGTAACCTTTTTTTCTTTTATACAGTAACTCATATATAATATGATTAGATTAAACTTCGTTTACAAAATATGATGTTATGATGTTTTCATTTTCTACTGGTTTGTAAGGCTTTAATGATTTGTAAAGAATATCGTACACGCTATTTCCTTCTTGCAACTTTTTGATAAAGTACAAACAGAAATATCCGCAAAGGACACTTGTTTTATCTTGGTACTGAATAGTGTTGTATTTTATATTAGGTATGTACGCTAAAACTTCTTTTGGTGGGCTCAAGCCAAACGGATCGAAGTAATAATTATCATAGTAACAAGTCCAGTGTGTACCAGGTCCAATATAATCATCAAGATTAATAATACCACATTCTTGTTTATTTCGTTTTGTTGGTAATTTGTTCTTGCTAAACACTCCCCTGAAGTTCTGTATGCCTAGCTGCTTAACCAATTTTATTATATCTAAGTTAGAGATAGGTTCATTTTTAAATTTTAATTTTTTTTTATAAATGGGATACTTCTGTATGGCCTAATTTGTGAGTCTACTTGCAAACCGTATCCTCTTCTATCTACTTGCAAACCTTTTCCAGTCAAACCACTAATAAGAGATCCAATCAATGGAATTCCTAATGATGCAAGCATTCTAAGAAATCCTCCATCCTGCTGTTGTTTTTTAGTTAGTTTAACAGGGCAGTGACCTTTTGACTTTGCTATCTTCTTTCTTTGCGCAGCTGTTAATTTCTTTGATTTTAGAAGTGTTTGTTTTTTATCACTAGGGACAGTTGCTGTTACGTCTTGCTGTTTATTATCACTGGGAGTAGTGGTCGTTTTGTTACTAGAAGCACATGCCAGTACGTCTTGCAGTTGTTTTTGTGTTAGTTTAATCGTGCAGGAACCTTTAGACTTTGCTATTTTGTTTATTTGTGCAGCTGTTAATTTATTTGATACGAGAAGTGTTTGTTTTTTATCAGCAGGAACAGTTACCATTCCATTTCCAAATATTTTACCACTTCCAGTACTTGACAGACCACTAAGTGCCCCTGTTGCTAGAGGCCCTAATATCTTTGGAGCAAATCTAGCAACTGTTGGTAAAATTGTTTTAGTTAACAAACCAGCTAATGCGCCTAAAAAGCCTCCATTCTTGGACTGATATCTCATTTGCGATTTTGATATATTTATGTCTAATCCCCGTCCATCAGATTTAGCTTTGTTAATATTGTTAATCTGGGTAGCTGTTAGCAGCAAAGGAAAATTCCCAGTTAGTTGGTTATTTTTTAACCTGAGTGTTAATTCACTCCTATCCTCATAAGCCCTCGCTAAACTCTGTTTTTGCCCATCTGATAAATTTACTGAATAATTTACGTAAGTCATATATATTATAAGTTAGATTAAACAATAACTAGTTCATTTCCAACAGTATCAATAACAACATCTACTTCATAGAGAACCAGAGCATAAACTTTATATCTAGCGGTAGGAACGTTGGTTAGTTTATATCTCAAATTTAGTTGTTTTGGATCAACACTGACTTCATTTCCCTTGTAACTCAAATTGAAATATATCATTCCGAAGAGATTTTTAAAATTACATACATTGAGTAAAGTTCCGGTGTTTTTATCATTTTGCTTGTAAGAATAATTAATAACATCTCTGAATATTCTTATGATATTATCATAACTGTATTCAGTTTCTGGATAATAAACTCCATTTCCAACTGCCAATCTAGCTGATTGTAAATAGCAATTAGCATCAGCAGCATTTACCTTAAACGTATCCAAAAGGTGAGGATTTTGCGTTTGAGAAGAACTCTTGTCAAACCTTTGCAAATACACAAAAACGTGTTTGGGGCTTTTGACTCCAGCCGTTATTCTAAATACAGATTCTGTTAGTTGAGTACTTCCGCTTTCTTGTATCATTTCACGAAGATAAGTCCATCTTGTTGATGTCATATGATTTGTCATTACATAACTTAAACCATCTGAGTTAAATATCATTCTAGGTATCCACAAAACTAATTTATTAATAACTACTCGGCCATCATCACCACTTGATTTGAAAATTAACACATTATCATCTGTCAGTTGCAAGCTGATTTGAATCTGACTAGGAGGAAGCATGTTTGTTTCCAAACCTCCAAAGAAGGAATATTTGTTTAATGGGATTATAGAGTCAACTTTTTGATTAGTTATGATTAAAGCATGGCGAATAGCAAAACCTCGATTATAGGTATCTTCATCCTTCCGAGATTCTGCAGCTGCCGACTCATCCAAATAAAAGTATTCATTTGTTCCGGTTGTTTTTGCATAATCGTCAGAAATTTCAAGCAAGCTTTTGATATTAACAAATCTGTGAAGATTATTTCCATCGTAAACTGTTTTTCCATTTTGCTTTACTTGCATTTGATCAATCAATGAAGCTGCATCGTTAATTAAAGCAATCTGTTAGCGTCTGCGAAAATGGCTCCATCAGCAAGTTTGTTTACTTGAAAACTGATTTCAAAATATGCATTATACCAATCAAAGTAAGAACTTCTATCATTTATTGTAAACTGATAACCACTTTTCATTTGTCTGGTATTATTTCCTGGTCGTGTTATGGGGGTATCTGACTAGGTACATGTTCATATCTATTATTATATTGATCACTTCGAAACATCTATATATACTAGTAATTAGATTATTTTTTATTAATTAATCGATTAATTCTCGCATTAATATTTTTGGTTCCTCTTCCGGATAGTAATCTGTTAATTTTTGCATTTACATCTTCTTCAATTATATCATCAGCCGCAACTTTAGCTACATATTTTGTAGCAGCCTTTGTAAGTTCTTTTAAAATCATCTCACCTTTTGGTTTAGGTTTAATAACTGAAACTAATTTATCAGCAGCCATTTTTCCTACTTCATCTCCAAGTTTTTTAGAACCGCTTTCTATGATTTGTTTACCAGCAGTTTCTAATGCTTTCTTGCCTGCTGTTTTCACAGACTCGCTAAAATCTTTGATCCGACTTTTGAAAGAATGTCAAATATACCTGCCCCAGTTAATCGATCAACTTGAGTATATGTTCCCGTGCTAGTGTCATAAACTTTTTTTAAACATACCATATAACTTATGTTACATTAATTCCTTCAAAACAAAACGAAATGATGTGTGGACACCATTAAGATTAATAATCTTACCGGAGAAATCGGTTATGTAAATATTAATACTGTTAATAATCGTTTTGTTTACTTCACAGAACCCGACTCTCATCGGTTCATCTTTGAAAGGATATGATCTTGTAAGATCGGCTGTACTTATTTCATAAATGACATCTCCGTATGATCCATCAACAATAGAATTACTTATCCAATCACAGTGGATATACAACGTATCGATAGAATTTGTTATGTTTGGTGTCACATAGTGATGTTGAGCGCTGTCATTTCTGCATTACTCCCATTTTCATAGAGATGTTGAGTGCTGTCATTTCTGCATTACGCCCATTTTCATCGAGATGTCGAGCGCTGTCATTTCTGTATTACTTCCATTTTCATAGAGATGTCGAGCGCATTAATTTCTGCATTACTCATTTTTATGGAGATGTCGAGCACTGTCATTTCTGCATTTCTGGATATCTTAGAATAAGCAACAGACCCTATACAGACACACAAACGTAAATATACACATTTACCTCTGGAGGTCAGGGGTTTTGAAGATGAAAAACTTGCTATTTTGTGACATATAAAAATAAAACAGTTAATATAAACTTACAATATACAGGTGTGGAACATCCTGTTCAGAATATTCACTCATACAGCTACATACAGCTACATGATAACTGGCTATATTTATGCAAAAAGACCACAATTTCATGAACACAATATGTCATGTGTTTCTAATAGTATAACCTCTACATGATACTGCATGATACTGCTTCAGATCAAAGGAAATTGCATAATACCTGGTAATAATAATTAACTGACCCAGTGAACAATTTTATGTTCCAGCATTTCTTTTTCACTCTATCATAAATTGGGTGTTTCTACATGACTGTACACTGTCTTAGGCATTAAACAGACCTGTTGGCAAGGCCTATGTAAACTTCAAAATTCAAAAATACATTCTAAAAGTCCAGACTCTATTGTACCCATCTCGGTACGCCCTAAGTAAGGCACATTGAGTTTGTTGGCGGAGGGACTATAAACCTTAGAACTACACAAACATACACACGACTGTACACTTATATTTTTCTGATATTAGCATTAATTATCTTTATGAAAATTCAGAATGACTTAAAACTATTAAATTGGCTTGTCATCATGTTATAAATGCAAATTAATACTGCATTTTGCACTTGGGATACAATTTTAATTGTTCTCAGGTTTAAATGTTTGAGTTATCATGGTGTTTGGTATTTAAAAATGTTCTTGCAACACAATAATAAATATTTTGCTTATTCTGAAAGAAATATGGTTCCACTAAAAATGTATACTTAGCAAAATGACTCGTTCAAGTGGTCCTTTGACATAAAATGCAAATTTCACTTTAGTAATAAGTAACACAGAAATAATAAAATTCTGTATAAAGTTTAAGTTTTGCGATGATGTTTTGGCGAACAGAGATACAGCAGATCAGAATGGAAAAGTTTGTCGTGATGTTGTGGCGAATAAAGAAACGGCAAATCTGAACTGAAAAGTTTGTGATGATGTTACGGCGTGCAATAAAACAATTAATCAGAATGGTAAAGTTTGTCGCGATGTTGTGGCGAACAAAAAATACTGCAAGTACGTTTGTGGTGATGTTATGGTGAACGTTCCAAATAAATAAATGTTTGTAGCGAACTTCTGGCAAACATATATAGGTTTTAGGCGAGTTTGCGGCAAATTCACCGAAGATTACCATGGTGTTTGCGGCAACATTACCGCTAGTGGCGAACAATTAATATACACTCGGTACATTTGAAAACGCACATCTTTTTGCTGATGAAATTTATTATGATCCCATAAAGCTACAACAACAAAATTTTGTAGTATTCATATATCATCTTTATTTTATTCATTTGCCAAATTTCATCAGCTTTGGTCATGCCCCCAGACCCGCATAGCGGCCTCCAGCGCTACGTGAGGTCGACGAACAACCACTGATGGTTCGGCTTCACATCCGAAATGTTTCATGAAAATGGTGAATGTCTCATTAAAATCAAGCAAATGGGACATTCTGTCTCATTGAAATTCACTCCTGGGGTGATCCCTGCCTGTTCTTTTTGGTGCCCTGCCTCGTTTGTTAGCATGATTAAAGGCCAGGTAACTGACTGACTGAACTGTATTTCCTAAGATTCAGGGGCAAATTAATATCGAGTTGGTGTTTACAGAATTTAGTAACTCACAAACCAACATCTTTGGCAGACTTTGGTATCATGAAATTGGTAAAATCCTACACTCCTTGCCAGAACCTTGGCATCATTTGGTAGATTATAATACATACATGTATATGTATATGTATTACAGTAACCAGTTACATGTCTCGCTAAACAGATATTACCCTTGCCAGTCACGGTAGGAACTTTCTGGCGCTTAAACAAATTTTCTGTGTTTTTCGGTTCTTGTTTATTTCTTAATAAAAAGTTTTGCCTACCTACATGTACCTACCCTATTTTTTTTTGAAGCCGTTAGCAGAAACAAACCATTTTTTGTTTTGGCCTTATAGAAAATAATGGATGAAATACACATTGCAAATAGTTTCTATTTTTTTGTTTCAGGTGACAAGAATGGGAAAAGTTCATGATTTCATACAGGTTTGGATTTGCCTGAATGTTTCTGAGCCCAGATCTAAAAGTCTTAACACCTTTCAAAATGAAAGTGAAATGAAGACATACAAGAGGGTCTCTTCAAACTATTGATATTTAAAAAAAGCAAATTGGTCAACCCCGTGCTTTTTGCTGGATAATTAGAGCAACAGACGTCAAGTTTCACAAAGTAAGTATTTTTAAGAAAATTCAGGAAGTTCTACAGTGATCCAGAGTGGTGCTTGTACATGTAGATGTATATGTACATGTAGAGCAATGTAAAATTAACTGTGTTGTGAGACGTAAACCAAACCTCATCCGGTTCAGCAGATGCATTCTATAAGAGCAGCTGATTGATGCAGATTTGTGTTTTCTGAAGAAAAAAAACCAGTATTCATAATGGAAAAAAGTGAGTTTGAGGATTGTTAATCGGCATCAAGTGTGGATTAATGATTTTACAGTGTTAAATTGACTACATGGTGCAAGACATTCGGACTGTATACTCAACAACAAGAAGCACCTTGGATGGAGTTATGCATAAGAAGTGTGGTTACTCTCAATATGGGAGACAATCCATTCAACTCGGAACAAAACACACTCGTTTGAACGTTTCCGCACACATCATGTCATGGCAACATATATTTATGTAAAGAGTCTCGGATTACCTCGGAACCTTCATGTGAGCTGCCTTTGTAATAATAGTTTGTGTCTGAGATATGACCAGCTGAGCTTGGAACCACATCCAACAAACTGAGAGAGAAACAGATGTCTCCACACGGGTCCATCGAATCACCGCAAAACACTGCAAAACACCGAAAAACACCGCAAAACACCGATAAACAGTACAAAGCGCATACAAACTTAATAAAATGTATTTATTTAACATTAAATCATTAAATTGTTAATAAATTCCCTGTATTAAACATAAATATTAACATATGTATCTCGGACACGAAAAAAACGAGTTTGATTACTGTGCATTATTTTTACACAATCATGACAATTACTCTCTTTTTTTCAACGAAACCACAACGTAGTTTAGTCAAATTACTAGATATATATTAGAAATAGTATTTTTACGGCTATGTACAAAAATGATAGATGTTTAAATTGTATTTAATATATTAAGTCGACCTGTCACGTTAGCCTATGGGTGTTAATCCATAGTTTCCAGCTGGTACCACGTGGAGGTGTGACTAGGACTTGTTGCTATATACAACCATTTACCAGCCACAGGAATTATTCCACAGACTTAAATTGCATATCTATCCCCACCCCCACCCCCACCCCACCCCACCCCACCGCCCCAAGTAAAGCAATAGGTTGGGGTTTTTTTACGTAAAAAGAGAGCTTATAAAGGGATACTATTGAGTTATTGTAATACTTTTAAACATGTGTATGACATGATTCCTGATTGTTTCCGATGCATAGCAAACTAACACATACAATACAACAAGGTTGTGTACAATATAACAAGGTTGTGTCAAATTACACTGAAAATCTACATTCTACTAGACAATTTACATAAATAAATATTCACACGGAGGCCTACACCTAACAGTTCGTGTTTTTGCTTTGCATCGGAAACTTTTGGACATATATAGTTTAGTGTAATATATAACAATACTCCGACTTAAAATGAATGAGCATACGCGATTTATTTATTTTAAAGAAATTCAGTTTGCATAGTAACACCAGGGTGCTACCTACAGGGTAAATTTGACATTTTTTTTTTTATCATGAAATGATCCATTTAAAAATATTTAGTTCTTCTACAAAACGAATGATGTATCCACTTTAAAGGGACACTGTCCGTAAGTAAGCAGATATTGAGCATAACCAAATAACTGGCTGACTTTTATTCAGTGAAATATATACATAAAACCATGAGGATAGACCCTAAGAAGTATGTAGGAATACATTCGTGAGTTTGAAAAAAAAAAAGTTTTAATTATTATATGTAAATAAAGTGGGACCCACAATATTTACCTTTTCTGCGATCACGTGACTTCCATTAGCACATTAGGTTTTGACCACAGTATGTATTGCGAAATATGTATAGCCCGCTTAGCTCAATCTTGCTTTTAATTAGTAAATATTCAATAATGTTTAGTGTGTAATGTTTGCGAACATAATTATTGTGGGTTTTATAAGCTAAAAGTTACGGAGAGTGTCCCTTTAAATGTATAGAACAACAGTATTTTTTTTTTATATATATATCTATAAATGTACATAAGTTCACTAGACTTACCCCTCACTGCTATGGGTTCGAGCCGTCCTGGGATCTGGGCCTACTGCATTTTCGTCCGATGTCATTATTTATATGTTCAATGCTCAAAACAAAACAAAAATATCTATAAATGTACATATGTTCACTAGACTTACCCTTCACCGCTATGGGTTCGAGCCCTCCTGGGACCTGGGCCTAATGGGCTTTATCTTTTCAATGCGCGTTCATTCACTGGTCGTTTGCGCTGACCAGGCTTTTTAGCAGTTCCCTTTGCTTTATTTATTACTGTGTATATCCCATCTTTTGATGTAATCAACTTTGTTGACTTCTTCTGTTTTGTGTCTTTCAGGAAAGCTTCAAAAAGTGCCATTTTCTCATCCTCGGTCTTACATCGCCAGATTGGATCCTTTGTCACATAATGCTGTTCTGCAGCGGAAAGTCTGTAATTGCCAGAGTCGTGAAGCGCGCTTCTATAATCCATGAAGTGAAGTTCCGTAACTTCATAAAGTTTTTGAACGAGTTCTGATGTGTTTTTTGGTTGCCAATTTGTTGATAATTTTATGATGTTGTTGATCGATTCCGCGTTGTTGTTTGTCCAAAGAGGGATTTTTTCATCCTGCATTCTTCGTGGTGCGAATACATACTTGTTAAATTCAACAATTTTCCTGTATACTCTTATAATTGCCACATAAATATGGCATCTATCTAACTTTTAGGGAAATAAACAATATATGTATATATCAAACTCTAATTTGCAACATTATGATGATAAATGTCTTAATTTCGGGAAATATACATCTTGACTACTTCTATGGCACGTGTCTGGCTTTAAAAAGGAAATATACAATACACGGGAATAATAGATTTCCCGAATACACGATATTAAGTGACACGTGGCTAATTGTAAGCGTGATCTAATTATGACGCCTAGGTGTAGAGTACTGATTAAATTATCAATGTCGGCGTGACACGATTACCCGGGTGAGTTGCGCGTATGTGTGAAAACACCGGGGGTTCGGGATGATTGGTGTATCTTGTAGAAACTGTTTTTCGTGATAACGTTAGTTCTACCAAATAAAACGTGGTTTATTGTATCAATAATATATTTATGTTTTTGTATTCAGGTACGAGTGTATATACATCACAGTTTATTAAGGAGATATTTTTATTTCGAGTTGCAAATATGACAGAATTTTGAGATTGTGGAAGTTTTCCCGGCCATCACGGAGATATAATTGTATGCAATAAAACATATGCCGACACATATGCATACTAGATACAATATCATGGTTTTCATGTTTTAATTTTTTAATTGTTTCAAAATAACTGAGATGGGCCTATATGCGTGAAATCTATTCTCATTTTTTATATAAATGTATTTAAAATCTACGATTTACTGTGCACATTGTTAACAGTTTTGTGGTATATATCTAATAATACTATTATATTAATTAATTAATATTAATTAATATGAAATATATTTTAGAACTATATGATTCTGAGTGTTTTGCGGTGGTGTAATTATCATAATTGTGTGAAAATAATGCACTGCCATCTAACGTGTTTTTAGTGTTCGAGATATAAATTCATAATAAAACTGCTAATATTAATGTTTAAACTATATAATGAATTAAGATTAAATGCGAAACCAACATATTTTAATACAAAAAAATGGATTTTTGCGGTGTTTATCGGTGTTTTGCGGTGTGTTGCGGTGTTTTGCAGTGTTTTGCGGTGTTTTGCAGTGTTTTGCGGTGATTCGACGGACCGTCTCTACACCACACCGAAATTTATACATGGGACCTGGACAGTATCTAGACTGCATGCTTGAGGTAATTATAAGTACTGTTGCTGTAATCAAGTAATGTATCACATTAGAATCATACCCCGCCCACTTCAAATGTACAGCATTGATTCGTAATAACTAAGGCCACCATTAAAAAATTGTTTGTTTGCAGTTTCCGACTCCTGGCTTTTAGGGGTGGGTCGGTAGGTAGGGATATTTGCAAATACATGTATCGTATGCTTCACTAGTATTATCCATAGATTTTGTTTTAAATGGTTTAGTTAAATATTAACGAAACATTGATCAAATGTTCATTTATGGACACATGAAACAGACTTGGTAACTATTGAACAGTGCTAAGACGCTAAATTTTTCGAAGTAATGTTTCAAATGACAAAATCTTTTGTTTGGTACAAGATATGAACATCAAATCCAGTGCATACAATCTACACTCTTTTTATATAACATCTAAATCATATAAATTGAATATTCGTGGCACACTGCAAACAATCTTTTAATTTAGGCCTAATCGTAATTAAATCTATTATTTTTCACTCTTCAATAATGTCGGTCGCATACAGCCTCACATAATGATAAAGTAACCTTACGTTCAGTAATTTATTTGTCACTTTGTCAAAAATGTCGAATGTCAGTCAGGGCTGTACAAATATTTTTTTTAGCCACTAGTGCGGGACTAGTCACCCTGTCAAAAGTGATTAGTCCCAAAACAATTGTGACTAGTCCCAAAAAATAGACACAAGTCCTGAATTCTTTCGATTTCTCAATATGTTAAAACTGCGTCTTGCATACTCATTACAATTCATTATACACAGCAAAGGAAACAATCCTTATTTACTCTTCAGACAATTAATGTATGTTTCAGTGGTATAGATTGTAAAATGCCATTGGGTGAAACAGTAGCAATAGTAAGAATCACATCTGCATTTTTAAATTTCAATATAGATATTGAGTTTCATATTACAGTTCAGATAATCATTTAATGGAGAGAAAAAATAGTTTTAACTTTATATAGGACTACGGTAAGGGGCTACAGATGAGATTCTTACATTTTACTAAGGCCAAAAAAAACACCTGTTTCCGGTGGCCCGACCGACCCTATTTTTAAGGGGCTAAAACTTTTTATGGAAAATAAAAAAAATAAAAATTGTTCTGAACAATGATTTATCACAATATATCGAGGTAAACTGACATCACAGAGAAACTTTCAGCTGTATCATCAACTTGTATGGGGTTTATACAGCTGGGTTTATGAGATAAATACATGTAGAATCTCAGAATATCTTGCTCCAAAAAAAAAAAGCAAGGTATTGTGAGATTCTACATGTATTTATCTCATAAACCCCATACAAGTTAATGATACAGCTGACAGTTGCTCTGTGATGTCAGTTACCTCGATATATTGTGATAAATCATTGTTCAGAACAAATAAAAAAAAAATCTTCATAAAAAGTTTCAGGGTCGGACTGGCCATCGGAAACGCATGTATTTGTTTGTTTGGCCTTATACAACCTAATGCGAAATAACGTTTCGTAAAATAATGGAAATTTGTCTCGTCAAGAATGTCGGTCACATAGCACAATCAGCACAGCATACAACCTAGTGTAAAATAACCTTACGTAAAATATATTTGTCACTCGTTCAGTAGATCTATGTCGGTCGCATACTGCCTTGCATAAAAAAAGCTTACGTAAGATAATTTATTTGTCACTTGTCAGATTTATTTGTCATGTGTCAAGAATGTCGGTTGCATATGTACAACCTCGTGTAATATTTAAAACTTTACATAAAATAATTTATATTTTTCAAAAATGTCTGTCGAGTACTCTCATCTTCTCTTATCGTTTCTTGACATTTTGTAAAAGCGTTTTGTTTTGTAATTTTGTGATTATTGTACTGAATTTAGTTAATTTCAGATCAATATATTATTATTAAAGTATAAATTCTCAGTGTTGACTTTACTTGACTTGGTTTGACTATTGACTAGACTTGATTAAGTTGATTTGACTGATTCAACCGCTAATCCTAGGCTACATTTAACTTGTTTATGATTTGACTCACAAAAATTTGGCTTGACTTATACTTGACTTGAACATGAAATTGACTTAGGCTTGACATGAACTTTACACGTATGTGTAAAACTATAATATTGTATTGACATTAACTATCAATATACTTGGTAAATTGTATATGGATACGTTTTCACTTTGGTCTTGACTTGACCAGGGCCTTCCCAAGATTTTTTTATGGGATAGTGGCATTTAGCGCGAGTGGGGGTGAGGGATGGGGCTCCCCTCCTGCATGTCGATTTTTTTTTTTCATGTTTTGAAGTAAAATACGCCTTTTGGCGATACACCTGGCACATTTAAAACATGTTTTAAATATATCTATCAGTCTGCCATAGGTAGTACATGTATGAACATTCTTTTTTGGAAATAGATGATAAACTCAACTTTATACATTGTTTATACATAGTTTCCTTTGCTGTTGCAGATATTTTTATCTTGTAAACACTTCATAACCATCATATATGTGGTGAAGTTTTTAAAGCAAGAATAATTAAGTTATTTTCAAGTGAATAACGTTTAAAAAAAACAACTTGAAAACACGCAGTGTCGTGTGTTTTTTAAGCATCTGAAATAAGGACTATCCGGATTTACATCAACTTTTTACGCTGACATATGTCTTACAATATCTTAACTGTTTACTGCATCAGCTCGTTACCGCTTTCGAAAAAAAAAAGAGTAGGAAACGGTTATAAGTTTATTTAAATGTTATAAAATAGCTGTCTTTATTCATAATCGTTTTAGTTTGAAACACGGAAGCAAATTCAAAACCGGAAGTAAACTAACTTTATAATCTGCAACCCCGAGATTCTTATAATTGTATGTGATTATCGAATAATTTGCGTTTGTGAGATTATTTTCTCATCATTAACTTTTTAAAATCGCGATAAAATGGATGGAGGGCAGGCTTTTCTCATCATTAACTATTTAAAATCGCGATAAAATGGATGGAGGCAAGTAAATTATTTTCACATTTGATGACGTAACAAGTTTACAGGTCATGTACGCATGGTTGAATTCTAGAATTAGACCCTTTAGGCTTATCGCGGAGGTAATTAACACCAGCCCCTTTAATCCTTATGAAAGCACTCCAATCATTAGCTATGGGCGTATGCTTGTCAGGAGTTTATGCCTCACGGCGTTATTTGGTCAGATAAGTCATTAATTAACACTGGGAAATGAATGTTTTGACCCACTTTTAAGGGATCGCGGCATGTCTGTTTCAAAAGTTGCTTGACTGTTGTTTGACTCGACTAGACTATAATTAACTAGACTTAATCAGCTGCTGAAACTTGTTTATGACTTGACTCATCGTGACATGACTTGACTTACACACTTTAAACATAACGCTCAATATAGAAATAACAATACTGATAATTATTTTACTAAAGAATGAGTTATTAAAGATATAAAGATACACCTTTGTCGTCTCTATGCAATCCTATACATTTGCGAATTGCCTAGATCTCAATTTGTCTAATCCTCGTTGTCATACTTTACGCTATAATTTCACAAACAGTCGCCCGATGTGGTCAAACGAGGCCATTTCATGTAGGGCTTTTACGTAAGTTTCTTCAGAAAAGATTTTCATCACATGTCGCGGAACTTTTTTCCTTCAACGTCTCACTAAACAGTTATTTCCGTTGCCAGTCCTGGTAGGAACTTTCTGGTGCTTGAAAAAAGTGTCTGTTGTTTTTCGGTTCTTGTTTATTTTTTAATATGTGCAAATAGTTTCTCTTTTTTGTTGCAGGTGACAAGTATGGGTTTCGTATAGGTTTGGATATGCCTGAATGTTTCTGAGCCCAGATCTGAGAGTCTAATACCGGGTAGTGATAATCTGAGAGTCTAATACCGGGAAGTGATACACATGAAAGTGAAATGGACAAATTCAAGAGAGTCTCTTCAAACTATTGATATTTAAAAAAGCAAATTGCTCAACCCCGTGTTTTTTGCTGGATAATTCGAGCAACAGACGTCAAGTTTCACAAAGAAAGTAGTTTTAAGAAAATTCAGGAAGTTCTACAGTGGTCCAGAGTGGTCCTTGTACATATGTAGGGCAATGTAAAATTAACTGTGTTGTGAGACGTTACATGTACATGATGGAAATTTGATGGGCAATTGTGTGTTCTCGATAACACAGTTGGTAGAGCGCTAGCCGTGTAAGCTGGAGACCCTGGGTTCGAGTAGGCTTATGGGTTCAGCGCTCTACCAACTGAGCTATCGAGGAAACGTGGTTGGCTGTCTGATTTTTCACCATTTATCTGTATCTGGTCAACATAAAGATAATGCCTGTTTCACCAGTTTGGATTGAATTGCTGCATGCCGTACCAATTCAAATTATATCTCTTGTTTAAAAAATCATGATCATTGTCCGTAACTTTTAGCTTATATAACACAAAATAATATCGTTGATAAACATCACACACCTACCAGTATTGAATATCTACTACGTAGAAACTATAATGTTTAATGGCTATAGTAGTAGTAAATTCAGATGGTATATATTTCAGACAAAATTCGTTTTGAAACAGATAAAGTACCAAGTTCCGATATTATAGGATCTCTTGTGGGTTGTTGTTAAAGGGACACTGTCCGTAAGTAAGCAGATAATGAGCATAACCAAATAACTGTCGGACTTTTATTCAGTGAAATGTATGCACGAAAACATGAGCATAGACCCTAAGAAGTCTGTAGTACATGTAATACATTCGTGAGTAGTTTTTTAGCTCGACTGATCAGAGATCAGCAGAGCTTATTCCGTGGTGCGGCGTCCGTCTGTCCGTAAACTTTTTTTTGTAGCGACTACTCCTCTGAAACTACTGAATGGATATTCATGAAACTTTACAGAAATGTTACCCATGAAGTCTAGTTGATCCTAGCAAAAATTCATGTTGATGTGAAATCCAAGATGGCCGCCAAATCTAAAAATAGGTTTTTAAAAAACAAGTTTGTAGCGACTACTTCTTGAAAACTCTAAATGATATTGATATGGGACTTTTTCTAAAATGATCAGCATGACATGATGTTGGTCCATGTCAAAAATCGTTTTGATTCGACGTTAAACATGGCTGCCAGCGGCCATCTTTGTTTACATAGAGTTATATAGTAAAAACTTGTAGCGACTACTCCTCTAAAACTATTTGGCGGATTTTCATGGAACTTTACAGGAATGTTGCTCTGAATGTCTAATTGATCCTAGCAAAATTTCAGATAAAAATAGATTTTTAAAAAATAAGTTTGTAGAGACTACTTCTTGAAAACTATAAGTGATATTGATATGGAACCTCACACGAATGTTGTTCTTGATGTCTAATTGATCCTTGCAAAATTTCAGGTCGGCCAGAAATTCAAGATGGCCGCCACGGCTAAAAATAAATTTTAAAAAAAAACGTTTGTAGCGACTACTTCCTGAAATCAAAGTCAATCAGTAGAGCTTCAAGGTCATTGACCACTTGTTTTAAAATTATTATTTATAAATAAAGTGGGACCCACAAGATTTACCTTTTCTGCGATCACGTGACTTCCATTAGCACATTAGGTTTTCACCATAGTATGTATTGCTTAATATGTATAGCCCGCTTAGCATATTTAAGCAACACCGTATTACCTTATGGATGCTTAATAGACTTTTGCAACTTTTAAATCAACATTCAAAATTATGTAAGCGTGTTTAATAAATTTGGTTCTCCATATATGTTGGATCATCTATACAAGCTCTGTTTGCTTCTGAATTGAATTGGTGTTTTAAGGTGCACCAACACAAGAAAGGTTATATGGCGCCGAACAGGGATGAACTGGCATCAGGCTCATCC
This sequence comes from Cyrtodaria siliqua, assembly GCA_037043455.1. NCBI lineage: Eukaryota > Metazoa > Mollusca > Bivalvia > Adapedonta > Hiatellidae > Cyrtodaria > Cyrtodaria siliqua. The sequence goes on from JAWPHD010001894.1 coordinate 194,794, forward strand.
TCCATTTACATCAAGATACAATATTCGAACCTGCAGAGTTGCAAATTCTTTTGTAGAGTCTACTAGACACTCCATTTACGATGGAGCCATGTTTCGACATTTGCATATGCAGTGTCGTGAAGAAAACCTTGAATGAGCATGATAAAAAAATGCACAGAAAGGTGGGTCCTACCCCTCTGCCTCTAGCAGGATCTACAGTGGTTGCTAAGGATCTATTTTGCTGTTTAAATTTTTAGTTAAAATAAATAGCATTAGTTCTAATTTACATGAATTTATTTAGGGCAGTATATGACTTGATTCTAATTGTGGCATTGTTGAAGTATCAATGAAATTAATAACGTTATTATGAATTAATTTCTAATAAAATTATATGGAAGAAAAAAGTGATCCTTTGCAAATTTTGATTAGTATATCTGCTGTCGACCTTTTATATAAATATGTATGTTTTTAATCCTCATGGGTTTTATGACCTTTTGGAATTTTGCTGAATGAATGAAAGATTAAATATGCAACCGTGGAAACGAGGCTTCATCATAAATGGAGTGTCTACTAAAGAATTTGCAGCACCTCTGCATGTTAGAAGCTTCTAGGCCCATTCTCCATATTTTATCTTGATGTAAATGGAGGATGAGCCTGGCATGTTCATTCCTGTTTCACGCAATATAACATTTCTTGTGTTGGTGAATTCCTTTATGGTTCCTGGGCAAGAATAGGGCCACAGTTTATCCAGGCAGAGGTAAAATCCCTCTGAATGCATGTGTAGTCCATTTTATAATGTTAAAAAAAGTTTGTACATTGATAGATAATTCTAAAAAAGAATCTTATGAAAGAAAAATTGAGGAGGGAAAATCAGACCCTAAAACAGTTTGGAAAATATTTAAAGAACATGGTGCGTCTACAAAAAAGACAAACAACTGTAATTTAATAAAAAGCATTCATAAAGATGGAATAGATATTACTGATAACCAAGATATTGCCAATACTTTTAATAACTTTTTTGTAAACGTAGCCGCTAACTTAAAAGAACCTATTCCAACTTCAAATTTTGATAAAGTAAATGATTTTGTAAAAACAAAAGTTCCTGATCATATGTATTTTCACATTCCTCTGATTACGGAATCCCAAACGCGTAAAATGTTAAAAAATTTAGATGTATCCAAAGCTACAGGACTTGACCAAATAGGGCCAAAACTTTTAAAATTATCAGCCGATGTTATATCAAATAGTCTTACGTATGTTATAAATTGTAGTATAAAACAAGGTGTTTTCCCAGATGAATGGAAATGCGCAAAAGTTAATCCTTTATTTAAAAAAGGTTCATCAAATGATGTAAATAACTATAGGCCAATATCAATTTTACCTACTCTTTCAAAATTGATTGGAAAACATGTGCATGATTCATTTGTTAATTACCTTAATCATTATAAATTATTATGTAAATCCCAAAGTGGGTTTAGAAAAAAACATAGCTGCGAAACAGCATTAGTATGTATGATAGATAAATGGTTAACAGCTTTAAATGATGGAGAATTTGTAGGCGTTGTTATGTTAGATTTTTCTAAAGCATTCGATTTATGTTCCCACGAAATACTATTAAAAAAATTACAAATTTACAAATGTGGAGATAATACTATTAAATGGTTCAAGTCTTATCTTACAAATAGAACTCAAGCGGTGAACTTAAACGGTGTTCTCTCTGATAAGCAAATTACGACATGCGGGGTCCCGCAAGGGTCTATTCTAGGGCCTCTTTTATTTATTTTATTCATAAATGACTTGCCTATGTATGTACAGGATAATGTTTCAAACATTGATATGTATGCAGATGATACTACAATATATGACATAAATAAATCTAAATTAGAAGTTGAAATGAATTTACAAGCTGCTTTGAATAACGTCAGTACATGGTGTCTAAACAATGGAATGGTATTAAATGCTTCAAAAACAAAAGTAATATTGATAACGACACCCCAGAAACGGACAAGATTAGTTAATCAACCTCTAAATTTGAAATATAAAGACTTAAATCTGGAAATCACAACAGGTGATAAAATTCTTGGCATATATATAAACTAAAATCTTAAATGGGATACGCATATAGAATTTCTTAGGAAGAAAATATCTAGTAATTTGTGGCTATTATCAAGAATTAAAGTGTTTATTCCTGTTAATTATAGAATAATGTTTTACAAAGCCTATGTCCAACCACATCTTGACTATTGTAGTATCATTTGGGGTAGTACAAAACAATCAAATATCCAGGTTTTAGTGCGATTACAACGAAGAGCATGTTGTATCATTCTAGATGAACAATATACCACTTTAAGCGAGGCTTTAAATAAAAATTAATTCTCTTAATATTGAACAGAGGGTTTCACTTCATAAAGCCAAATTTATGTACAGGGTATCGCAAAATGCAGTCCCGTCATATATTCAAAATATGTTCAATTACAATGTCAGGCGTCCAAATCATTTACGTTCTTCAAATAAATCGGATTTTTTAATACCCAAACCAAATATAGAACTTTTTAAAGGGAGTATGTCTTACTCTGGGGTAAAAGTATGGAATAACATTCCAAATGAAATAAGACAGAGCGAAAGTATTAAAAGTTTCACAGTAAATTATACTAAGTGGATAAATTCGAATCAACAGTCATAAAGCTAAAATTGTAAATATGGCCATATGTAAGTCTGTAAGTTAAACCTCTGCCGCCATATGTATGTATTATGTTGTTGTGTAACATTGTTATCATGTTGATCATGTTTATGAATAATGCTAACTTTGAATTTGTTATGCTGATTGTTATATTGCTATATAATTATGTATTTGTATGTATGTAAATATTGCTTTAGAGGGCCCCAAGGAAGATTAGTTTATACTAATTGGGTTACCCTCTGTAAATAAAGACTTTCATTCATTCATTCATTCAAAGGTCTACATCATCCCTGTATTGTTTCAGGTGCTACTTAAGTGGTGGCTGAAAACTATGATCATGGGTCCAGCAAAAAAATAGGAGTGTTTACACCAAATTTTGCAGCAACTCTCAGATCTGAAGGATCTAAACCCGTTTTGTACACTTTTTTTATCTTGCTGTAAAAGGAGGGTGGGCATGAAATGATCACACCTGTTGGTGCTATATAACCCTTTTAGAGTTGGTGTGCTGTAAACATCAAGTCATTCAACGTGCTTGTGCGCAGTAAACCACAATTTATTCAATCTATTATGCCAGTATTCTGGAATATATATTATATATATATATATATATATAAAAAAAATGGAGTTGATGTGCATTTTAATATTGATTGGTATAAATAAAGAACATTAGAGAAGAAAACAATTGTTTTAGTCTTTCTGTATTTCAAACTGTTGTCAAGGGCTATATTGGTAAGGCGTGTATACTGAAAGTATGTGCCCATATGCTTGAAACCTCTCTCACTGCTTCGACTTTTGAGAAAGTGTTTATTATTTGGAATGGGGGAGGTATAAAGTAAATGTACTTGTTTTATCCAGGAAAAAGTGGTAGGGGTGTCTCCACCACTACTCCACTTTTATAATCGGTCACCCAGGTTTTCTGAAAAAACATGAATACTAAAAACTGAAAATCACTGAAACATATTAAATCAAGTTTTTATTAAGTTTATCAACAAGGGTATAGTCCAATCAAGGCAGATTAAGTTTTATAAATCGCTAGCGATATTTGTTAAACGACGCCAGTTAAAATTTCAAATAAAATATGAATTATTAAAAAATATATATAATTCGTTGAAAAGTGACCGATTATAAAAGTTGAATAATGTATAATAATCTAAAACATGTAATGAAAATGACGTAAAACAACATTCAATCAACTAACCATATTTGTATGCACCGCCACGAAATTAGGCTTCCCTTATCCGTCAGTACGAAACGTTTACATGTCGAGTCCGTTTTTATTAGACTTTTTCGAAAAAGAAAAACTATTTTCATCACTTGATTGTCATTGTCGTCTGCGTCACTTGATTAAAGTTGTATCTCTGAAACTTCACACACCTGCATTCGGCAACAACAGACACCACATAGCCAGTTTCTGTAACTCCTGCATTAACAGAATTATAGCCCCTGTTATACTTAAAAAACTTGGTTCAAGTTTGTATGTGAATGCAGCTAGTATCTCGGAAACTACTTTATATAATGGATTATATATGTATATAATGCACCGAACAATTCATATGGCATATGCACCGAACAAAAATGCATATGTTCCGAACATAAAGACATATGCACTGAACTTAAAGGCATATGCACAGATTTTTTGTCGAGTCCTTTTTGCTAGGCTTTTTCGAAGAAGAAAAGCTATTTTCATCTTGATTGTCGTTGTCTGCGTCACTTGATTAAAGTTGTATCTGAAACTTCACACACCTGCATTCAGCATCATCAGACACCACAGTGTCAGTTTCTATAACTCCTGCATTTAACAGAACTATGGCCCCTGTTATACTTAGAAAACTTAGTTCAAATTTGTATGTGAATGCGGCTAGTATCTCAGTAACTACTTTATATAATGGATTATGCACCGAACAATTCATATGGCATATGCACCGAACAAAAATGCATATGTACCGAACATAAAGACATGCACCGAACTGAATGGCATATGCACCGAACATAAAGGCATAATTATGTACTGAAGGCATATGTACCGAATGTAAAGGCATAGACAACGAACATAAAGACAAATGCTTATCCTAAGACAGTCATGGCGTTCCATATTTCAGAATCCACACGTTTACATCTATGATATCTTTCTTAAAAGTTAATTTTGTTAAAATTAAATATGGATTAAATTAAAGGGACACGTGGCAATTATTTTTAGCTTCTCGGGTGTATTAGTCCTAAATCGTTTTGACATTGTACTAAACTTTCATATAATTAAAAAGAAATTTCTCTTTGTTTAAATGTATTCTTGTGGCAATATAATTATCAATAGTTGGAAGTTCCTTTAAAGGGACATGAGCAATCTTGATAAAAAAAATTAAACTCACAGTGTCACATTAGATTTTAATATATTGTTTTGCATATTGATAAAACTTTTTAAAAAAATCACTAATTGTGTGCAAAAATGATACTGGATAATTAAATTGTAAGTTCAATTTTAATGCATGATAAAAACTTCAAGATTGCTGTTTGTCCCTAAGTTAATAGTATCAGATTGTGTTTTTTTTATAGGCGGAATGTTTCAGTAACCTGGTTTGTAGCTATAACAGATGACCGTGAACAATTGTAACAAACGAAAAATGACTGCGTCAAAAATAATAATAATAAAGACGTTATAATAAAGACTACTTGAAACTACTCGACATTCCATGAGTGTTCAAATTTGTGATGATATATGAGAGGCCGATTATTTTTCACGAGTAATTTAGACCGAAATGTTGGCTAATATCTTGTCTGAATAAATTTGTCATTTGGTGAATGGAGCTGCAACACAAACGAAAAATCCTTTAATTTTTTTAGATAAAGTACGTTTTCTCAAAATATAAAACGCGTAAAGACGCAAGCTGATATATCCAGTCGTCTATGCGTGGTTGCCCTTAATTAGAACTGCTAATATTTTAATATCTAATTAGATATTTAACAATACGTTAAAGATTTTCTATTATTTCAATACAGTCGAGTACACATAACTTTATACTGCTCCTTTAAATTGTTAATTTCTGTTCTTGATCTCGACAAAGTCGCGGTAAACGCGCAAGATCAAAAGGTCTTTGTGTTACGTCTTACAATCGCGGTGATCGCCTGTTTTCAGACGCCGCACGGCAACATCAAAAGACCGCGGCATTTTTAATCCCACAAAAAATACCAGTAGACATTGTTTTTATAGGGTTGGTACATGTGCATAAACAGTATTCAACATTGTGGTAACTTTGATACAATTCCATTTCGTTTATCGTAAATGTGCCCGAACAATGTGGATATTACAGATTGAGAATGTTGTGTAAGTACATGACTGTTTGGTGGTGACATGAAAACGAGGATCATCTGGATCCTGACAAATTCACGAATTTGATAGAATTTATCTAAACAAGGATATTACATTTTCACTCGTGCCAATTACGACGGGCAGATAATTTATATAGACTCAATTCACGCCTCTCTTACTGTAATTGATTGTTACGTGCGCATTTTTTTCTGTGCAATATTACAATCTTTAAACAAATCATGTATTTCAATAAATACGACAATAATTGTTAAAGGAAATACGAAGACAATTATCGATCCGTCTCATAAAATCACAGAGTCGAGTAAACTCCATTGAAAATAGTCCGTCAGGATAAGCGCTAAGCTCCGCCCACAAATTACCTATATCGATTAAGTACGATAAGTACGATAAGCTCCGCCTTCGGCGCATCTGTCCTCGCTTAATGGAATTAAGACCGGACCACGTAATGAGTTCCAAATTTAGTTTCTCTGATAACTGCATCTTTTTCAAACCCGATCAAGACATGAAAGTTTGTTTCTCTTAAATCAAGCATGAAATTATTATGGATGGTAACCAAGCATTTGAAACTTGATAAATCAAACTCAATTCTTATCGGGACAGGCGAGTCGTCGGTTAAATCATTGTTTACAGCCAATGTTTCTTTTATGTAATTATCGATATCAGCATAACTGTAATTTCCATTTGTAAAAATAATACTTTTCCAATCTGTTCCATTGTGATACCTTATCACTTTGTTATTAAAATCTTCACTAACATTATACCATGAGTAAGTCATGGAATTAATCTTATCGAGTCCAATACCATACTGTTTGTTCCTGCCTAATATTAATGGTCTGTCAAATACAGTTGTAAAATTACTCGGTGTATTCGAACTTTTAATTATTGAAGCTTTTTCTGATGATAATACAATTTTTTGTTCCATATAATATAGGATGGATAAAATTAATCACCTTTGTAGTACAGTTTAAAGCTTGATTTTTCAAAATTGAAAACTTGTGTAGCACGAGATTCGGTGGAGGATACAAGGACAGACCAAAAATGAGATTTCGGAATATATTCTTCAGCCGTTTCTTTTAGTATTCGTTTACTGTTTTCTATTTTTGGTTGACATGGCTCACCGGTACTTACATTAAGCAAAACAAAAGACTCTAGGCGACGAACGTTTGTATTTGTAACTGTATATGTGAGATCTGCTTCGACTATATAGCGTCCGTGTTTTACAATTGTTGCACCACCAGCAGTTCCTGTTGCATATTCAAGTTTTCACTTTTTACAAACGGATTGGCAACAAAAGTAAACGCCCCGAGAAAACCATTACGTTTGGTTCTTTCAAGTGGTTTTCGTGTTGGATATGATACAAAACCATTGTTATCTTGCATGATGCTGATGTCATCATCTATTGTATATTCAAGCAGCAGAATTCGACTCAAATAGTCTACTTTTACTTTTAGCTCATCAATTATACCAAGAATTGCTGTGTGTCTACTACCAGACTTTTGATTAAACTGTTTCAATGAAGCTATTTCACCATCAAAAGCTGTGTTTCTTTCATCCTGGGCGGCTTTCAATTGCTTTGAAACATCATCAGTAGCAGTCTCAAGTTTATCAGTGTCAACCAGTTTATTCAGAGCTGTCTCCAGCGACTTACCGTCAACCATTTTCTTTTTGATGTCTTCAAATTCTTTGTTGATATCAGCAACGTTGGTGTTTATCTGTTGATTTAATATTTTAATTTGAGTTATTTCGGTAGTAAAAGCAGTTCTCATTTGTTTTGAAGCATCGGCAATAGCAGTTTCTAGTTCATTATTGTCAACCATTTGTTTATTGATTTCTCCGATCCGTGTATTAATATTTTGAACACCAGCTCTTATTTGTTCACTTAATTTATTGTAGTTTTCACTCTCTTCCAATACATCTTCTTTCTTTTCTAACTCTTTTAAAGCATCACCTAGAAGTTTTATTTCATCTTTCAATCCGTTTTAAATTTCAAGCATTTTCTCGCGATTTGTTTGTAACTTTGTTTGTATCAGACTTAGTTTATCTTCAACACCTGTTGTCAGAGTTTTTATCATGTCTGGAATTTTATCAATATTATAATCACGTATGATTTTTGCAACTCTTCTTTGAGTAAATTGCTTTGTTGCTGCATCATCTGCTTTTGTTGGATTACCAACATTGATAATTTTATTATTATCCATATTAAGCTCACTTCTCAAAACATTTTCCTGGTTTCTGCCTTTGTTAAGATAATTAACAAAATGTTTTTGTTTTACATACTCAGACAGCACAATACCGAAATTTGTAATATTAACACTGCCGGTAGTAACTTCCTCACCAAGATCATTAAAAAGCCCCATTATATAATATGATTAGATTAAATTTCACCGTTGAAGTTACGCTTTACTAACTTCCTAGGCTTGTCCAGATACAGAAAGTCGTACTGCTTGTCAGTCGCTTTTTTATACTGATCTTTGCTGACATCTTGTTCGTTGGAAAGCATACCAAGCTCACGATTAACTGGAGTTGCGAGGAAGATGTAATGAGAACAGTTCAAACGAATGTCTTTGGGAGTTTTGTAATAAGATTGAGATAAATAAATTACACAACAATGTTTGTGTCTTCCCTGGATGAAATAATTAATAATATCATTTTGATTACGTTCACAAACATAATCATCAAAAATAACTATCTTCTGATTATCTGATTCTAAAGTATCCACAGGAATAACTTCATCATTTGAACATTCTAATATGTCTTCAACTGGGATTTTATTCTTTTTTGCTATCTTTTCAAGTTTTTGTGATAAGACCTGATACTTGGACTGCTCTAAGTTTTTAGCAAACAAGTAAATCTTGTCGTAGTAAACTAAAGGCTTTAACAACATATGAACTAATGTGTTCGTCTTGCCAGATCCTGAATTACCGCAAATTACCATTCTAAAACAACAGTCTGGCATGAAGTTCCATATCTGTTTAAAATTACCGTTTTCTGTCTTCATATCATAGTTTGGAATCTCCATTATAATAATAGTCAGATAATATTAATATTATCCAAGTATTATTATATATGTCTAAAGTATATTGTGGAATAAAACAAATTCCCCGTAGCAGAATGTTTTAAAGCTAATCAAGTCAGATATTACGGCATGCAAAAAGTAGTTGAAAACGTAGTTAAGACTGCAGTTGAAAAAGCAGTTAAAAAAGCAGTCAAGCCTGCAATCGCAAAAGCAGTCAAGCCCGCAGTTAAAAAAGCAGTTGGACCTGCTGTTAAAAAAGCAGTTAAACCCAAAGCTAAACAATCAGCTAAACCCAAAGCTAAAAAATCAGTAATTGCTGGGGTTAGTGTTAGACCCAAAAAAGTTAAAAAAATCATCGATCCTATGATCAAAACTTGGGAGCAATACTATGGTTAAAAAAATTATCTAACCTTTATTATATATGTCTAAAGTATATTGTGGAATAAAACAAATCCCCCGTGGTTATTACCTTGGAACAGAAGCAGAATGTTTTAAGGCCAATCAAGTTAGATATTACGGAATGCAAAAAGTTAAGATGAATATCCCAGGACCTACAAAACAAAAAGATGTAGATCCTGCCTGGAGACCGGCAATGAAAAATCCAGGAAGTTTGTCGAAAACAGAAGAACGACCAAATACTATTTATTTGATAGGATTAGAAGCAGAAAGGAAGCATATAAATAAAATGTTAAGCAAATCTGAATCTCCCGGCGAGGCAACACGTCTGGAAAAGAAGTTGGTTAAAATACAAAATGAGTCTGAAAAAGCACATGCAAATATTAAACTCATAAGAAAAAAATTAAAAGCAGCTAAACCTGCGGCTAAAAAGAAAACAAAAACTGCATAATACTCGATTTAAGTTATCTTAACTTGGTTTAACTCATGCCTACTTATCTTTATTTATCTTATTTTAATCTAACCTTATATTATACATGTATTTGTTAAAATGGAAAGAATTAGCAGATAAAAAGCAAAAAGCGAGTGAGCTTGTTAAAGAATACGAAAATAAAGTTACTCAAAAAAGACTAGAAAAGGGAGCTAGTCGTGATTTGTACAAAGAAATATTTAAACCTGTAACCGGCGAAATAAAAAGTAAGTCAGAACAGCTAACTGAGCAGTTAGCTTCTCTTCCGAAAATAAGTCAGCAATTAGCTGCTCTTCCAGCAGCAATAGGCGAGGAAGTACAAGAACAAAAAACATTCTAGGGATTACCCCAGTTATTCGGTGAAGAACCAACTACTGCTGATCTAGATTTTGGAATCGATAAAAAAGTGTTAGATTTACATGACTTGCCCTTACCATCAAGTGTAGTTAAAGATAATGACCAAGAACGTGCAGACCTGCTCGAACAGCTTGGTGATATTATCAAACAAAATGGTCGCGACAGGGCTACAGTCACTAAACATTTTAAAAAAGAACAGGATGCAACCGCGAGAGATCAATACAAACGAGTTCAAAGCAATTTGGCAAACGAGTCAAAAGCTTTAAAATATTATAGAAAAAGAATTGAAGCAATACTTGCGCATAGCGAAGTATTTTCAGGCACGGAATTACAACAAAAAAGAAATTCCTACAAGGTCGACAAAGATGGTCGCTATGGAATGTTACAAATTGATTTACCTAATCTTGTTGGTCATCACAAACTTATTGCCAAACAAGGAGAAGCAGTTGTGCTAGATTTGAAAGTAGACGATGATTTCATAGACTTGATAACAAAGCGTTACAACAATGGAAAAACTTATTCAAAGCTGTCTCAGAATGTTTTTAAGAAACTAACAGAATTGTCTGGTTTACTAATTCATAAAGGTTCTTCAAAGTTCAAAAAGATTTTAGAAGGTTGTGTTGATGTTGAATATTACAATAGTCCCAAAGATTTGACAGATGATCTAGAGTTAGTATGTGGAAGTATCGAATCAGGAAATAATAGTCCGCAGATAATAAATAAAGGTATTAGCATAATCGATGAATTATTAAAAATAGGTAAAATATCACCCAAGGAACACGAGCAACTATTTTCTAAATATCTCAATTAAAGTATTGTCTAACTGTAATTATACATGAAAACCAAAGAAGAATTAATTGATCACTTGACGCGACTTGTAGCTGCATACAGACGCAGTTATAAATTGTGCGGTATTATAAACACAACATTACAGAGTGCCAGTGGGGTAATTGGTTGTACTGCCGTATTGGCATTGGTTCCAGCAATTCCTGTTTTTATAGCCGCAGTTGGTGCAGTTCCTCCAGTAGTTGCTGTCTTAGTGAGTAAAACAAGAATAGCAGAAAAAAAGACTTTGTTAAAAACACATCATAGGAGTTTTAAACAACTTCTATCATATGTCCAAACAACAACAGGACTAGAAAATGATGAAGAGGTAATTAGAATTGTCTTTAATAAAATATTAGAGATTCAAAAGAATGATAACTTTACAGAACCTCTGGAAATGTATATGAAAAAATTCAAGTTAAACGGTCATGGCATTAAGCCGTAATTCTTTTCTGACTTGTTTCCATATCCTATCGTACTTTTCTCTGGTTGATTTTGTTTTAATCAGTTTTGTTTCTTTTTCTATTTTTAATATTTTAAATATTTTCTGAAAAATATATTCAAATTTGATTGATCTTTTTCGACTTCTAGCTTATCCAAAATCTTTACAATTTCGTAAAACAAATCTTCAAATCTTTGTCTATTTGTAGAAGACAAATCAAATGCTACCAAGTATTTATCTAAATGGTACTTCCTGTGGTAAATAGTTTTCTTTTGGCTGTAGTAACCTGTGATAAGATTATAACCATTGTGGGTACCACAATTAAGGCAAACACGCTCGTTATCGAAAACTTCACAAGTATCGTTGCAATTCACACATGCATAAGTACACTTGTAACACAGTTTGGTCCTGGTACAATACTTGCAAAGCTTCTTTTTATTAGTTATGTAAAATAAGATGCAATCTGTGCACACCCCAGGAGGATCAATAATATCTAAAACTCTTTCACAATATTTGCAATTCATTATATTATACTATAGAATTATATATTTAAATACAGGCTTAAAAAAATATTATCTTATGTAATTATATAAATGGAACAAGTAGAAATTGAAATCAAAAACTGTAAGGAAGATCAAATGATATATGCTCAAAGGGTTGATTTTGAAGATGCGAGTAAATTAGATGCAGAGCTTTTAATTTTTTCAAACTTTCAAGATTTGACAGAAAGAATCATAACAATGGCAAAACAACTAAAACTGTCATGGAAAATAAAAAAAGGAGATATAAACAAACTACGTTCTTTGTGCAAAAAACAAATTTCAGAGGCAACCAGCTACCAGCCAAAAGTATACAAAGATTCTTTTATTGCTTACTACAGCATTTTGTTAGACAAAGGAATTAAAATTATTATGTACGGATGATTTGCCGGCCAGCTGGCAAAGCATCCTAGCTCGCCGGCTAGCTGGTGAGGTACGGATAAATAAAAATAATGTAATCTATAGTATATGAGTATTTACAGTTATGCAGAAGAAGAAAGAAAACATTTTGAAGAGGAACAGAAGGTTTATGAGAAAGAAGCTGCTTACGAGCAGGCTCTTTTAACCAAGACAAATGAACTTATCAAAGAGTTTGAGACAGTTCACATGCAACGATTGTCAGATGATATTGCAACTTTTAAAAAAGATTGGGCAATAAAAACTGAGATTGAGTGCAATGATGCTGTAAAGCTTCTCACAGATTTAGCAAAAAAAGAAATTAAGATTTTTAATGAAACACAGTTAAAAGTAATGTCTGAAAATGTTGAGTTGTTCAGAGATAATCTAATCAGCAATTTAGAAAAACCTCATGTGATTAATACTGATATCGGATGTTACGAGGACTTTGAAACGTTTGTCAAAAGTTTAAAAGAAATGATTGATGCAGAAGTTTTTGTTAAAGACGAGTATATAAACTATTGCAAATACAGGATAAAAATAAAATCACTGGCAGCTGGAGGTGATCTTGAAACTGTTGATTTCGATAGATACTGCAAATATCATGTAAAAATAAGTCAGATGATAGATAATAGAGTTCTTGGGGGAAAATGCTTTCGGAGATACTTAGACATTCTCCTGGATAATGAAATAGATGCTCTTTTGGATGAGGTTACTAACGAGGACATCAATGAACATTTTTATGAGGTTACCGATGAGGACGCTGGTGAGGGCGAAAATAATGTTATTTGATTAATTAATTAATTAATATAGACTTAAAAAAATAATCTCATATAATATTATATAATGAGTATCCGAGAAATTGAAACATCCCCAAAACAGTATAGCAAGGTTTTTAAAGTAGATATTTATAGTAGTAATGATCCGATTGTTCAACTACGAAAAGTACACTATCCTGCTGTAAAGTTTCTCAAAGCAGAACTAAAAAGAACAGGCGGATTTAAATTAAGCATTGATGTGAAACTTACTTTTAAAAAAAAAATACCGCTCGATAAAGAACACAAAGGAGGTTTTGATATTATATACAAAACAGCTTACTTTGCCTCAAAGGCTGTAATAATATTAAACAAAAATCAAATATCAGAAGCATTAGACAAAGCACAGGAAGATATTATAAATAGAATTGGCAATTGGCTTTCTGAAGGAAGTGGTTGGGTAATTGAGGCACTAGACGCACACTATATAAATCGAATAAAGTATCAGCCTCTGCGAGGTAGCTCTTATTTGGATTTACCAAAAGAACTTGCTAATTCTAAAAAAGGATTAATAAATATAAAAAATGAAAAAGATAATGAGTGCTTTAGATGGTGCCATTTGGCTTATAAATTCCCTGTCAATAATAAACCACAAAGAATAACAAAGTACAAAAAGCATATTGATGATCTTGATTACAAGGGAATATAGCTCCTTAACGTTCTCATTTTTGTGCTCAGTTACACGTACTCAGCTACCATTCTGATTCTTTATCCTTGATTATTTATTCTGCTTTATTTTCTTACTTTCATGATTAAAATATTTATGTTACTTAGCCATATCAAAATGTGACTTCTCTGAAAGGAGATGAATTTATTTAAGCTTTGACAAGCTTGTTTTCAGATCCTTACTATTATAATGTGTATATAATATATGTGAACATTGTGAAATAAATATTGTTTAAACCAAGGGAATAACATTTCCTGTTACTATCAAACAAATCCCAAAAATAGAAAAACAAAACAACATTTGTTTTAACATATTTGGATATGAAGATAATCAAGTATACCCTTTATACGTGTCAAAATATAAAGCAAAAGAATATGTTGATCTACTTTTGATCACCGAAGAAGAAAAAAATCATTACGTATGGATAAAAAACTTTAACAGTTTGATGTATAATCAAACAGCGCATAATGAAAAAAAAAGGTTTTGTAAAACATGCCTACAATGCTTTACATTAGAAAGAGTTCTGGAAAAACATAAACCTGTTTGTCTCTCACTTAATGGAAAACAAGCAATAAAAATGCCAAACGAAGATGAAAAAGTTAAGTTTAAAAACTATGACAGGCAGCTAATGGTTCCGTTTGTTATATATGCTGATTTTGAAGCAGTAACCGAAAGTATTTCTTCAGCATCAAACAATCCTAAAAAATCACATACAGAAGCATATCAAAAGCATACTGATTGCAGTTATGGGTGATGATGATGATGAACTTTATTTCCTCCACTTGGGAGATTATCATACTACAATTATGGTGAGACATATCGAGTAATGACATTATGGCAAATATGTAATTTCAAAATAGCATATAAAACGTGACAAAGGGAACAACTATTATATAAATACATATATAAACACCCATACTCGCACACAAACACACATATATACATGTACGCATACATACGCATACTCATTTATGCATCCATATACTAGCTTACGCGCTCACCCACGTTCAAGTGGGCCATATATCAAGTCGCTATAATGCGACTGTGCTAGTATCCATATTATACGTTGTATTTTCCCATTTTGACCGGCCTTAATCACGAAATCGAAAATTGAAGAAGGAAGGGCGCGGGGACGGGTTTTTTTCCCACCATAAACGGTTCGGGCCATTACGGGTACGTTAGTCAACGTGTTCTTTACATTAAGTAATTTTAATGCTACGTTTAAGGCAATCATATTACTGCAATAGCAATTTATTTTTAGAATAAAGATTTACAATCAAAAGCGTATTTAAAACATCGCTTTAAAAACGCATCTTGGACGCTTCGACAGAGTGAAATACCTATATCCGCACCGAGAATTTTCAGAGTAAATCTGGTTTCGTCCATCAAACTTAACTCGTTAGTGAATACCGGGCCACAAATGAGTTTCAGGTCGTTAAGCAACGCGGCTCTCACATTTCTACTAGTCGTACATTTTGAAAGGACATGAGAGATTGTGTCTTGATGTACACCTGAACAGTTTATACATGTTTTATCTTCCAGAATGATTGATCTTGACCATAACAAGGCAACGAGATCTACGATATATAGAGGCGAATGGTTGCGCGACAACTCGTATATTATCGCGGGCCGTATTTCTGTATGTAAGATTTTGAAGTATGCGAAGTCTTGATCTGCGTTTAGTCTTTCGCGCCATAGATTCGTTTCTTTAGCGATAACGGCTGTATGCACTTTCTTCTTCCATACCTGTTTACTCGGCAGAGAATTTACATCTCGTAAAAAATCATTAATGATGCCTTGCAAATCATATGTATCTAGCAATTTGCATATATCGGGAATAAAACCTTGTTGGTTATCACTCGTATGTGTAAGATACATGAAATAACGTCTTAAAAATACCTTCTGACATATCGTTTCACTATTCAGTGTTAAAATCTTATGCAAAAATACAAGTTTTCTTTTATCTACCTCTGCGGATAAACGTATAAGACCCAACATTGGTTCGCACATATCTGACCGAGTACGTGTATGAAATCCCTGAATCTTTTTCACAATAAAATGTTGTAACCTATTTAACATATCGACGTCTGATTTTGTCATATTATTCCATAATTCGCAGCCATAAAGTGCGGTTGGTATGATGATTTTCCTGTATAAATTTGCTGAAGTCAATGGGTTTAGGCCCAGAGGACGAACTCCAAGCCCTATCATAGCGAAAAACGAATTTGTTGTTATGATGATCAATATTCAAAACCAGTTGTGACATACAAAGGGCCAAATGCTGTTTACCAGTTTTTGGAAAAAATGATAGAAGAAGAAAAGTGGTGCAAAAAAACTATGAATGCAAACTTTAAAAAAGATCTAGCAATGTCGCAGGAAGAAGAAGCTAGATTCAAAAAATCTAAATCATGTCATATTTGTGGTAATGGTTTTGCAACAACTCTCAAAAAAGGCGACGCGGGTT
Organism: Cyrtodaria siliqua; assembly: GCA_037043455.1. Taxonomy (NCBI): domain Eukaryota; kingdom Metazoa; phylum Mollusca; class Bivalvia; order Adapedonta; family Hiatellidae; genus Cyrtodaria; species Cyrtodaria siliqua. Next base: position 211,164 of record JAWPHD010001894.1, read on the forward strand.
ATACAGTGGCATACAAAAACTCCATCAGAAAAGTCAGGGACCATTGCCACATAACTGGAAAGTATAGGGGAAGCGCTCATGACATATGTAATATTAATTTCAGGTTGACTAGAAAAATACCTGTTGTGTTTCATAACTTGAGAGGATATGATTCTCACTTCATAATGCAACACATCGGAAAGTTTAAACAAAACATAAATGTTATACCTAATAACATGGAAAAGTATATGGCTTTCATGTTAGGAAAAAGTTTAGTATTTATTGATAGTTTCCAGTTCATGTCCCAATCATTAGATAATCTAGTAAAAAACGTTCCGTCGTTTCAATACATATCTCAAGAATATAGCGGTAAAAAGTTAGACTTGCTAAAAAGAAAAGGCGTTTATCCTTATGATTATATGAACAGTTTTGAACGCTTCAAGGATACTAAGTTACCCGGCAAAGATAGTTTTTATTCTCAATTAAATGATGAACACATTTCAGATGCAGATTATGATCATGCTAAAACAATATGGAAAACATTTAAGATTACAAATATGGGAGAATATCATGATCTGTATCTTAAGACTGATGTGCTGTTGCTGACAGATGTTTTTGAAAACTTTAGAAAAATGTGCATTGAGTATTACAAATTAGATTCTTGTCATTACTTCAGTAGTCCTGGGTTAGCCTGGGATGCATGCCTCAAGATGACTGGTATCCAACTTGATTTAATAACTGATATTGATCAATATTTGTTTGTGGAAAAAGGATTAAGAGGCGGTACGAGTTTAGTTATATTGCAAACAGATATTCAAAAGCTAATAATACTGACTATAATATCTGTTATAGTCAACGGTTATTGGATGACACAAAATTAGCGTTTTGAACTTATGGAGTAAATTTCACGGTGCAGTGTTCGTAGATCTACACCGTCATCTTGGATTCACATCGAGGTACTGCTTTAGCTTATGTTAACAATTTAAATTCATTGAAATCATACTCGCATGATCTATCAATTCTTTTTGTCATATTCCTGTTGCTCGTGATTTTATCTTCGATTAGGTTGTATTCGTTTTATTTTAATCATACAGTATATACGTTGTTGGTCGATGTAAATATAGTCTCCTATTTCACCTTACTAGGTCGGCCATTTTGATTGAACAATTTTTCTTTCAATTAACGTAAGCTTTATTTCGTCTCTTTATTTGTTTCTATTATGTGCGATTCCTTTGCTAATTGATATAACTATAAATAAATATCAACGTTCTCGTATATTATTTAATTAATAATCCCGAAGTGTGGGGTTTCCCACGCGATTAGTTTTGCCCTAAATATGCTGCGTGGTTTATGAATGACGTCATGCCAGGGAGTAGGTAAACGTTGATTAATATTACTCTCATATTGCGTGGTTTATGTGTGGCGTCGACTTTGACGAATTTAAATAGAGTCTAAATGTTGATAACTTCGTTTTTTGCTTTGTTTGTTTTTTAAAGCGTTCGTTTTAAGCGAGGTTTTGGGCGAAACTACTCCACCTGCGACCCTCAATTCCAAAGTGGAATGTCCCTTTACTTCACTGCAGAGCCTGTCGCAGGTTTAAAGTGTAATAATACAACTATTATCTACCAGCAACATTTTGTGTACTGGCTACAGCCTATACAGCATTTATTTTCTGGGTCAGTAGTTGATAGAACAATAAGTGGTATTTGAGTGTGTTTCAAGAATAATGCGGTTTGGTACATTCCACTAGCGGATACCGGTGGTGGGCACCTGGTGCGCGCCCCCTAAAAAATCCGGATCATACATGTATGTCCATGTTACTGTAGATCAAATATCAAAGGATGTATGTCCATGTTACTGTAGATAAAATATCAAACAATTACGATGCACGCCCTCAGTGTAAAAAATGATCTTGCTCGCTTCGCTCGCTCGCATTATGGCTAATGAGTGGTTTAATTAACACACTGTTAAATCCTTTTGTTTGAGAACGCCCCTTTTTTATTCATACATGTATGTCCATGTTACTGCAGATAAAATATCAAGCAATTTCGGTGCACGCCCTCAGTAAAAAATAAAAAATAAAAAATAAATGTTCTCTCTCGCTTCGCTCGCTCAACGCATAATGGCGAATGAGTTGTTTAATTAACATATTGTTAAATCCTTTTGTTTGAAAACGGACTGTTTTACCCTAGCAAAGCACTATCGCATCCGTTTTATAAGACGTTCCCGAAAATTTACCAAAATCTTACGCCACTAAGCTGAAATCCTGGATTCGCCCCTGCATTCTAACTGAAAATGTTTACGGCATAGCTTAATAAATAAATAATTTTATAATGATAGTGGGCTAATAACAATGATGAATATATACATATATATAATAATAATCGTAATAATTATAAATATATAACAATAAAAAAAAAATAAAAAAAATAAAAAATTAAAAAAAAAAAATAAAAAAAAAAAAATAATAATAATAATTAAATAAATAAACAAAAATTATTCCAGTACGTTGGTATTAATATTTCGAATAGGATTTCATTTTCTCAGTTTATACAATGTACGTTGATTTTGTTTTCACATTCACACAGGATAATACGTCGTGGAAAGCGAGCAAGTTCGATGGTGCGAGCCAGCTCTGCCGGGAAAAGTCAGCGGTTGCATGTACTGTCTCCCGGTGTAAAGACATATCGTTCAGCAAGTCAGTTATGTCACAGATCGTTGGGTGGCTCGTTCGATTGCAGAAGAGGCCGAACAGGCAGTACAAAGATGTTAGGCAGCTAGAGGAACAGATGTTACAGATACCTACGGAAACAGGACTCGTTTTTATACACTTTATTATGGGTTCAAAGTCAGTGGGTTAGTCAGTTGGGACATATACAATACTAATAATATCATAAAAAAAAAAAAAATAAAAAAAAAAACATAAATAACTGGCTAGATATGTGTTGTTGTTTTTTATGGTATAATTTTTTACACCACTTCCTGCTGTTGTATAATGCAAACCTCTCCAAATATCATATTTTACACTAGGAGTCTGCAAATGCAAACTGCATTTTCATTGGAGATGTGGGTAAGTGATGTATGGCTGTAGATTGTTTCACACCTTTCCTTTTTGTTACACATTGTTACTGCAAACAGTTCACACTAGAAAGTTTAAAAACTAGGAAGTTTAAAATGGTCTCCAAGTAATCATTATCCTGTTTGTAATCAGCGTTGTTTAAGATTCTGCTGCTATTATTTAACTCCAAGGCTGTTCGTGTAATAGTGTTTTATGATGCTAACCATGTAATTGGAGTGTTTAGGTAATATTTTTTCTTACTGCTGATAAGTACGTCTCACCAGTTGTTCATTTCACCTAATTTTACCTTGCTGCTGTTGGCTGTAAGTTGTTGGTCTGCCAATGGAGGCAATGAATATTCATGACCCAGAGCGGTAGATGACGTCATACCTTCCGAGCGTGCGTCTAAGATGGTGCGGAAGTATTGTGTCGGATATGGCATTATTTTAATTTGAATTAATACTGTTTAACAGTTAAAAATTATTCATGCCTCAATTGTACTTGCCGTTCTTCTAAATTAACTGTTTATAAAACATTCCATGCTTATCGTCTAGCGATCAACTTGACATTTATTCAGTTTGCGTACAATAATGTTTTCATTACAGTGGCTGTTGTTTTATACTGACGCTGTTGCTGATGCTGCCTAATCTTAATTGGATCTCTATCACATCTTTCAAGGCTTATTTTGTTTCAATCTTTAGGACATTTTGCCTTATTTTTCAGTTCGTGTAACCATCAAGTTGACTTAACACCAGTCAAAATTTTCTATGTCGGTATCGGATGCAATGTGTGGAACAGGTCATATTGTCCTCCAGTGTTGGTATTGTATGTAAAGTTCCGCTTTTTACTTGTTACTCATAGCAGCTTTGTGAATTTCGAAACTTTGTCGTGTAGAGTTTGGAAATATATCCCTACAATGTTTAATACATTCATATTTAATGCATCGACAGTGCCTTATCAGTGCTTCATCAGTGGTGGACATATTCAAGACATGGTAAATGGTTGCATACTTATCATAATGCCTCATTTTAAGGCTATTCCATTTGATCATTGGTTTATTGTTGGGCCAATCCATTCGATCGATGAGGTTTCAACTATCCTGTACCAGGTTGATTTTTTATTTATCCTGCACTAGGTATTTTTGCCAGGGGTTCATTGAAATTTAGTTATCTGTCTTTTCGGCTTGTCCCTAGTCAATACACCGCACTTTAAACCAGTTATGTGCATGGTCACTAAATTATAAAACCACTTCTGTGCTGTGTCTGTTCAAAATAACAACTTCTCTGCAGGGTTCCACAATGCAGTTTGTGCGTGTGTGTGTGTATGTAGCTCTGGGGTTTTTAGTCAATAGTCATAGTCAAAGTTATATAAACAACATGGCGTCCAAAAGGTATATGCACAATAGATCCTGGGCAGGTTGCAAATTGTACTATAATAACACATTTCCTCCAAGTCACCAACTTCATCTTAGGTTGTCATACAAGAAGATGATAAATGAGACAAATGTCATTCCAATTGTCAGCATCACGATGACATGTTTATGTATTAGTTACAGGGAGTTTACACAGTTGTGTGGCTAACCTTTTTAATTCGGGCTAGTTTACTTGAAAAGGATACATGTTCTTCGTGTATTGTTGTCGGAGTGTTAGATGGTTTAGCCTTTAGATAGTTGTAGTTCATGTACCGATTGATTGACTTACTGTTCATCAATTACTTCGGCGCTTGATGATGATGATTGTTTACACAAGTCTAAAATCGATCGTAGGTCAAAGGTAAAAATGCAGTTAAAGTCATGTTTACAATAGCAATAAACTTGATTATCCAGGAGACAAAAGTTAATACACTTAAGAAAATGTGCATATTGTACACAAACAAATGTATATCAGTTGTTTGCTGTCTGAAATGAAAATAACCATGGCACGCGAAACAGTAGGAAAGATACATGCTTTATCAGAAAGCATTCAGAGTTCTAAGTCTGCAACTGAGTATCATGTATATGTTACACTTCATATTATTTACCCGCTTAAGATCGATATTCCTGATGCTAATTTAGGCACGTTTAACAGTCAGTTTGTTTTTCGAGACACATTACAGTTAAATCATCCTCCAACCTTTACATACTTGATAATTTACTGACATTCATTTATTTTGCCAATGTCTGATGCATCAACTCATGTGGTCGTGGAGAAATGATTGAGGGAAATACCCATTAACGGTTTTTAGATGTGGTCGTTGTTTGTTCTTAAATACTTTCTCGGCTTTCATGGCGTTATCTATCAATCCTTTAGAAAGGACAAGGGCCAGAAAGCGGTTAAACAGTTACGCTGCTAAGGCGATAATAGATATTGGGGGCCTTTATTTTCTACACCCACACATTCAGGATGATGATACCTGTCTTGAACAGGATGGTGTTCATAATTAATTGTGGGGAACACTTTGTTTCTTAAACCAGTTAGCATACCCAAACGTTCCGGCTGATGATACCTTTCTTGAACAGGATGGTGTTCATTTATTAAATGTGGGGAAGAACTTGTTTCTTACCCAGTTAGCGGCTGGATTTTAATGTTTCATTTAAAGTAGGCAGTGATGAGAAAATAGATATTTTTTGGCACCGTTTCTGTTTTGGGCGTGGCATTCGGATATTTTGTTTTTGATACACACTCTTCGCTGCTGCCAAAAAATGTTTCCCCTATTTTTGGCGGTGGATGGGCGCTTGGACACTCTACTCTATGACTTGGAGTGTCCGGGCGCCCATCCATATGGCGGGCAGCGAAGGTGTGAAAGGAAGGACATATAAGTTTCAGTTTAAATTTATTCAGCTCCTGTATACCCAGAGACTGAATTGTAATCTAAACATAAATTATATACAAATTTGCTGTCCGTACGAATTGATAAAAAACATTTGAATTGCTTGAATTCGGTGCACTTGTAATTATGCTTGAATATCAACCGTGCTTTCAACACTTGCTTAAATGCTTATCAGAAAAGTTGCTTTCATAATGAACATTTAATTTGGTGCACATGTATTTATGTCCTTAATAGTGTAATATTCATCTGCTTTATTGCTTAATGCTTTCTACTGTAAGGGCTTGCCATAATGGTCTTTTGTGCTTACCGGCAGCCCAATTGTTAAACCCCATGCTTGGGGCTTGTTTTTCAATCCATGCCACGCCCAATATTTGCCAAATCTATTAAACTATGACAAGAAAAAAGAAAGCAAGTACATATATCTCGATGCTAATAACTTGTACGGGTGGGCTATGTGCCAACCGTTACCTACTGGCAACTTCAAGTGGGTTGATAAGTTTGAAAAAGGAAAATCAAATTACATTGTTGAGTGCGATATTGAGTATCCCGAGAAACTGCATGACTCGCATAATGATTATCCTCTTGCCCCAGAAAGTTTAAATATCAAAGATGAGTGGTTGTCAGACTATTGTAAAAATTTAAAACAAAAGTTTAATGTAGGATCTAGCAAAGTTAACAAACTTGTTACGACGTTGAAAAATAAAGAAAAGTATGTCGTGCATTTTAGAAACTTAGAATTGTATAAAAAGCTTGGATTGAAGGTAACAAAAATACATCGGATACTACAGTTTGACGAATCACAGTGGTTAAAGACGTACATAGACTTTAATACTGCTAAGAGAACAGCCGGTAAAAATGCTTTTGAAAAGGATTTCTTTAAACTGATGAACAATTCAGTTTTTGGCAAAACTATGGAAAATTTGAGAAAAAGAATTAATGTTAAATTGACTCACGACGAGGAGGTTCTTTTAAAATATGCAGCAAGACCTTCATTTATTTCTTGTAAAATGTTTAATGAAAATTTATTTGCCATAAACAGAATAAAAGAAAGACTAGTTTTGAATCGTCCTGTTTATGTTGGTATGTGTATTTTAGACTTGTCAAAATATTTGATGTATGATTTCCATTACAACTATATCAAAAACAAATATGATAGAAAAGTTAAGTTATTATTTACTGATACCGATTCCTTGTGTTATGAAATAAAAACAAAAGATGTGTATGCAGACTTTTACAAGGATAAAGAACTGTTTGATAATTGTGATTATTATCCGAAAAGTCAGTTTCATTTTAATGATAATAAAAAAGTTATTGGCAAGATGAAAGATGAAACGTGCGGAATACCCATTGTTGAATTTGTTTGGTTGCGAAGTAAACTATATTCGTATGTGCTAGATAATGAGGTTAGCGCAAAAAAATGTAAGGGTGTTAAAAAGTGTGTTGTTAAAAAACAGATAGCACATGATGATTACAAAAAGATTTTGTTTACGGCAACAGAAGCTCACCATAAGATGAAAGTCATTAGATCAAAAAAGCATAACATAAGCAGCTATGCAATAAATAAAAAAAGTTTATCAGCTTATGATGATAAACGATACATATTAGATAATGGACAAGATACGTTAGCATACAGTTAATTGTAATAGTTGAGTAGCATTCAAGGGTTTAAAAATAATTATATATACTATTATATAATGGAACAAGAAAGATTAGAAAAGGCTTGCAGAAAACTTAACAATTTAAAAGATAAATATAGAAGAAAATTGATGAGACGTAAGCAACTCCAAGTAGAATATGAGGTAGTCCGTGATGATTTTATGGACACCAATAAAAGACGACTGCTGGTTGATATGGATAATTATGAACGTGAGCTTGATAGAAACAGAGAAGAGCTTCTTGAACTAAAATACAAAATAACAAAGTGTAGAAAAATAAAATACTCCATGGTAAAAAATGATATGCAGAGCGATGATGAAGACTACTGCCCGGTTCCTTCTGACTTTGCTTAATGAGTTGCAAATGTTATTGAAAAACTTCGCTGGAAGTAGATTCGCCGAAAGAAGACAAAAAATATAATTACGCTCTCCTAAAATGACAAACTGGATTGATTAGTAGTATAGATACTGGGGGTATCAGGCGAGTTTTCCCGAGCGGGGTGCTTGAGAAAACTAATGAATATGTTGAGGGGTTGATTTAGGCGTGACTTACATTTAGATCTTGGTGATATAAATGAGAGTTATGCTTCAGCCCCCCCCTGGCACATTTCACTAGTTATTCTCATTCCCTGCGCGGGAGGGAAACTGGCCTGGTACCCCCAGTATCTATACTACTTTCGAATCAAAATAATTTTCGACAAGGATCAACATCATGTCAAGCTGATCAGTTTAGAAAATGTCCCATATCAATTTCACTTATAGTTTTCAAGAAGTAGTCGCTAAAACTTTGTTTTTAAAAAAATCTATTTTTAGCCAAGGCGGCCGTGTTGAATTTCCGGCCAACCTAAATTTTGCTGGGATCAATTAGACATCAAGAGCAACATTCCTGTGAAATTTCATGAAAATCCGTCAAGTAGTTTCAGAGGAGTAGTCGCTACAAGTTTCTACTATATAACTCTTATGTAAACAAACAAAGATGGCCACTGGTGGCCATGTTTAATGTCAAATTCAAATAAATTTTGACAAGGATCAACATCATATCATGCTGATCATTTTAGAAAAAGTCCCATATCAATATTATTTACAGTTTTCAAGAAGTAGTCTCTATAAACTTGTTTTTAAAAATCTATTTTTAGACCTCGCGGCCCTCTTGAATTTTCGGCCGACCTGAAATTTTGGTAAGATCAACTAGACATCAAGAGCAACATTCCTGTGAATTTTCAGAGGAGTATTCGCTACAAATTTTTGATATATAAACTCTATGCAGACATGTTTAATGTCGAATCAAAATAATTTTCGACTCATTTTAAAAACAGTGTCCATATCAATATTATTTATAGTTTTTAAGAAATAGTCGCTACAAAAAAAACAGACGGACGACTCGGACGCCGCACAATGGCATAAGCTCTGCTGATCTTTGATCAGTAGAGCTATTAACATATAAAGATGCAGTTTTATTCAATATATTTATTATAGTCTGTCTATTTGTAGATCAGTTAAAAATTACTGGTTCTGCTTAGTTTTTAGTCTATTTTGTACTGAAAATTACCTCTCACAATGGACCATGTCACACAGATACATACAGCAATGAAAAGTGTTATTCTTTGAATACCCGTCAGCCTGCTACCAAATTACTTTCTTGCAAAGTGTTTTAAGGTTTTGCATTCTTATTTGAACCCTTAAGCATAGCTTTAAATCTTGTCCTTGCTGCTATAGATTAATATGACCAAAAGTGCAATTTAAGTGACTGTCCGTTGGAAAAATGTGCTATCAGTAATGTAAATAGATCCCTAAAGCTCATAAACATTGATTGCACATGTATGTGTGATTTTAGGGGTCAGCTACTACTAGCCAACCTATACCTGGGTGTAATTTTTGATTTTCAGACACTTCCTGCGATTGGAAATAATGTCCATTAAAATGGTACGAACAATTAGCGGGTCTCTCTTTTTTTAATTGTTCTCATTGCTTGCAGTGCACGCCAAAAATCATCGGCAAATTTACTATTGTTTTGCATAACAAATTGGCGCTAAATGCTCAGTGCACCCATACCAATATTACAGGGGAAAAATGAGAAACAGAACCAAAGATAGAAACTGAAAATAACTGGTGACGCGGTTTCATACAATCAATAAAGCTGTCTCGTGAAAAGTATGCTATGCACCACAAAAACTCTGATTGGCAAAAATAAGCTACCAAGATACGCATCGTTTTCAAAAGAAATAGCGTACCTGGAAAATTACGTACGTATATGGTATGGAGTGAATTAAAATAAAATGAAGACTCTGAAATATCACGTAATTTACATGGATGCCCGGTCTATCTGGAGCACTGCAGAGCTAGAACCCCCTTTATGAAGTAGGTAGAGTATGTGGCACAACTCCATACGCAGGTTTCTGAAGACATCACGCAATGCCTGAATAAACAACTAATTTAAGCCTTATATACCACACATGCATACATAAAACTCACCAAAGAAAAGAATATCATGCCGATCTAGTCATGTTCCCTCTGACATGTTTAATGTTTTTCTCTCGAAATAGCTTGCTGTCATCTGTAATCTGGTTCCATATTTCCAAGTTTATCAATTTTCTTTGGTGAGTTTATGGTGTGGTATTCAGGGTTCAGTCAATTAAAATCCGGTTATTGTTATTTAAGCAGGTATTAGGTGATGTCTTCTGAGTTTATATGCAGTGCTCCAGATAAGCTTTCAGCACAATGTATGCATGTTTTTGTTTTTTTTACGTATTTACAAATTACAAACTTATGCGTTTTTTGTAAACAAGTTTTGTAAAAGGTATACTCTGTAAAAAAAATGGCAGTGTTCGAACCCTTACAATGATCGCTGAACCTTGACATTCGACCATTACCCTTACTATCTCAGTTGATAATTCACAATAGACCAACAATCAACAATAATTATCGTTTACAATGAAAGTTTGCGAAAAAATAATAATCTTTTTATTGGTTACTCGAATGTGTCCGTAACTGTTACTTTTTATGGACTTTGCAACATTTTTTAGACCCTTTGTGTGTTCGCGATATTTTTTTAAAATCAAATCTTGTTTGGAATTTAATGTTTCTGGTACCAAATTAACCGGGTAAAAAAAGATACCTAAATTCTGTCCACTAGTTTTATTTTTATATGACTTTATATACCCTGGTCCAAAACCTTTTTCACCGAGTATATATTCATTAGTCATTACCATAAAAAACATTGCATATTTCATCTCCCCCTTAAAAAAAAGAAGACAGAAGCAATGTTGAATGTATATAAATTTAAGGGCATTATTGATTAATTCGTGTCAAATAGCCGACAAAAAGGCCATTTCTATTTTCTTGCAAGCATCTAACGAAACGTAAGTAAAATTCTGCACTTGACTGTCATTCAGTACCTCAAACTTCAATAAGCATCCACTGAGTATGGCCGGGCGCACTCTACTTTTCTAAGCTATTAAGTTGTGTGTACGTGGGTATTTGGTTCTCCATATTTATCGGCGATTATATATATATATATATGCGTCTTATCTGGAGCACTGTATGAGCAACCACTCTTCCGGGGAATGATTACGGACGTGAATTAAGCTGACACAGAAGCAACGAGTATTGGCTGCACATTGTTCTGCTTGCACACAGGACCGACACATCCCCTCCGAAGGATGGCATACTTTCACACCGAAGGCTGGCATACTTTCAGAGTACCTTGCTCAAGTAAGATACTACCACACACACTGACATGATACAAAGACCCTGTTAGAGATTGCTTATCTGGAAGGAAAGCATTAAAGTAAAGATATAAACAAACATTAAAAAACAAACCTTCATCCTACCAATAAAATTCACTGGTCAGTTGTCATCTACCTAACTAGCCGCCTAGTATTTATGCCCCCCGAAAGGTTTCGAGGGCATATAGTAATCGCAGCGTCCGACCGTCATTCCGCAGTTCGTGTCCGGACTGTACCTTCAAAAACCCCTGCATGGATTTTTAATTAACTTGGCACAAGTGATCACCATAACAAGACGATGTGTCGCGCGCAAAACCCAGATCCGTACCTCAAAGGTCAAGGTCACACTTTAAGTTCATAGGTCAAAAACAGGTACGCATTTCGTGTCCGGACCGTAACGTCACAACCCCTGCAGGAAGTTTTAATTAACTTGGAATAAGTGATCACCATAACAAGACGATCTGTCGTGCGCAAAACCCAGGTCCGTACCTCAAGGTCACACTTGAAGTTCATAGGTCAAAAACAGGTACGCAATTTCGTGTCCGGACCGTAACGTCACAACCCCTGCAGGGATTTTTAAATAACTTGGCACAAGTGATCACCATAACAAGACAATGTGTCGCGCGCAAAACCCAGGTCCGTACCTCAAAGGTCAAGGTCACACTTGAAGTTCATAGGTCAAAAACAGGTACGCATTTCGTGTCCGGACCGTAAAGTCACAACCCCTGCAGGAAGTTTTAATTAACTTGGAATAAGTGATCACCATAACAAGACGATCTGTCGTGCGCAAAACCCAGGTCCGTACCTCAAGGTCACACTTGAAGTTCATAGGTCAAAAACAGGTACGCAATTTCGTGTCCGGACCGTAACGTCACAACCCCTGCAGGGATTTTTAAATAACTTGGCACAAGTGATCACCATAACAAGACAATGTGTCGCGCGCAAAACCCAGGTCCGTACCTCAAAGGTCAAGGTCACACTTGAAGTTCATAGGTCAAAAACAGGTATCCGGACCGTATTGTCACAACCCCTGCTGGGATTTTTAAATAACTTGGCACAAGTGATCACTTGAAGGTCAAAAGTCAAATTGTGTCCGGTCATTCATGGACGGATTTTCAAATGACTTGGCACAAATTCTCACCACAACCAAACAACGTGTCGCGCACAAAATCAGGTTCCGTGGCTCCAAGGTCAAGGTCATACTTAGAGGTCAAATGTGACTTCGTGGGTATTTCTCACTAACAGTGCTATTTCTTGTTTACTATTATTTCTGCACAGATATCCACAGACATATTAATAAATTTGTTATTAGGTCTGTGCAATATCAGACTAATACCGCCATGTTTTGTTGTTGCATAGACTGCTTCACTGCACATATTTTGTGTTGACGCCGCATTTGTGTAATGTAGCCTCAAGTATACCCTTACCCTACTAGAATATGCAGGGTTCAAATTTAAAACTTATTTACTTTCTAAATGCAAGTAGATTTTTGCAGATTGCAAGTAGGAAATATTAGTACTTGATAAATTGTTCAAGTAATAAAAGAAAACTACCGTACTAGGTCTCTGTCTACATTTATTCACTGAACATATTTATCTAACTTGGTTAAATAGGTGGATATAAGTTAGTATAATTATACATTATTAAATTCCTGCATCTAGCTGAATGTGAAATTGTCATTATTTACATGTATAGCAATTCTTCTAAAATGAAACAAGGTTTCAAATTATATTAATGCAAGTACCTTAATTAAAATAGCAAGTAGAAAACCTTTGTACCTGCTTTTTTATAGCAAGTGGCTAAAAATGTAAGTCAGAATATGTCAGGCGCGCAGCGTGCAATACTCATTTACTCACGTGAGTAATTTTTTCAAACGAAGGCTCAAAAAATAAAAAATCGAAAAAATCGAAATACGCAATAAAAAGGTGAGCCTAAAATGCACCAGAAGTCATGTACAGCGTAATTAGTGCACAAATATTTATTTGACATACTAAGTGTGTGCAGTTTAATTTTATTCAGATATTTTTTTGTTAGAGTAATTCTCTAAGTTTAAACGCTTCCGAGTGCTTCGTCAACTGTTTCAGTTTATGTGTTAATGAGCAAATTCTGCCTTTAAATTTGATCCCTGATATGTGTTTTATCATTTCTGATAATTTAATTTACCATGTTTCTAGTCATTGAATTAACAATGTTTTTTCTTTGTATGGTGTTTTACGTCCTTTTCAACAAATTAACAATGAACTTGGACTGTAATAAAGTCCTGAATAAAGTAAAGACTGTGCACATTATCGAGAATACTACTATAAAACATGTTTAAAAAGTTGACTTGTAAGTGGAAATCCAAGCATCACAACTTTTGATTTTGAAATGCCCACTTCACTTTGTTGCGGGACATTAAAAGGTTGCACATTTCAATTTAAATCGATTTTGTGCATAGGTGCATGTACAGCAGTAATAGAGTTTAGGGTTATATGACTACAGGCACACATTTTATACACGTTCCAGTTCTTAGAAAAGGGTTTAAAAAATCGCGGAGCCAGTGTGCTTGCCAACTAATTTTTGTGTCCTCGATAGATCAGATTTTCTTGCATACCGGACAAGGATATCCCTCATTTTACAGGGGCTAGATATTTCCATCTCACCCTAGGGTCGAGATAAAATTCATGCGCGCCGACATCTGGTATACCGAAAAACATGCAAAACGTTAGTAGCTGGCGGCGTCAACGCACAACATGTCTCTGATATGCAAGAAAAATAATCTATCATGTGTATTCGGTTCAAATAGGGAATTCCAACCCTCGGTATAAGTGTTTTAATCGGAACCGAGGCTCTGGAATAACATATATTTGAACGCAAATCAAAATGAATCCATAAATATATAGACCATCTTGTCGGACGTGTAAATTAGCATTGCCTGATGTAATACTAGATGTTATCAATATGAAACCAATATTCCGCCTCAAAACAACCATATATCGACTTGTTATTTAGCGCATGATGAGTTTGTGTGCTAGTTATTACGTAATGCCTATTTAGTGTTAATAATGATAGAACAAACCAATAAATAGCCTTGGTTGAGTGGTTAAATGTACGGCCTTCAAAACTTAAAAGCGGGCTGTGGTTCAAATCCCGTTCCGGGCAAGTACTTTTTTATCACATATATTCTGAAGCCGTATCGGTTTATCGATGTTACCTGTACGAAGGCTAAATAAAAATGTGATATTTTACGCATCGATTTCTGCCTTATATACCGACTTTTGGGGTGTTCGTCGATTTGAAACTATTTCACACGTGACTCATTCATATTCATGAGTTATTACCAGTTAATATAGAGGGTCTGTAGCTTTAATGAACAAGCTCGAATAAGTTAATTGTTTTCAAGTCAAACTCCACGCTCATATAACTATACAGTACGTATACAGTGTTCCGACGTCTAAAATAGAGTCAGTCACTTAAACGTCTAAAAATAGATTGCTACATTGATAAGTTTATGTATTTATTCACGAAAATGAATCTAATTAAGATGAAATCAAAGCAGGGATTCAAAGCTGCATGTTTTATTACATTCAATCAGAGATCAAATTGAATATACTCACAATAGGTCGTCTAAGTGCGAATATCATTTCAGCAAGTCAGCTTCAAGAGGCTCTCTTAGGGATAAGTGCTCAACTTCCGGTAACTCTCTCATTGCCTATTGACCCACACGAAAACTTGTTTGATTACTACAAACATTTGAAATGCACAACCTATTTAGACGGTGAACAGATAATTGTAGTCACAGAAATTATGTTGATAGAACATAGTAGACTGTTCGAGTTATATTACGCAGACAGTTTGTTCTTCCCTTACCATGACGTTAAAACCACAATCTCAAAATGTATTGTAACATACTATAAGCTAGAAAGTGATTTTCTAGCTATCAATCAGGAAAGGACGCTTTATTTATTTCTGTCAGAAACAGAAGCACGTTACTGTAAAGATCCACTGATAGAGGTGCTGTAGTTTAAAGAAAGGCATCCAAAATATATAACAATCAACTTCTTGTTTAGTAAATCTATTTGTTAAAAATACAGAGCGGTCGTCTAACTACTGCGAACTATATGCATCATCAATAGATCAGCCCAAAGCTATATATGTCCTGAAACGACGCACTTGCTGATGACCAATGAAGAATTGACCTTCCATATAAACCATAAGAATAAACCACCAACAACACTTAAGATTAACCCACCTTATGGTTACTATAATGTAGATCAGACATGTACCGCCACGTCTGAGCGTTTGACGCTTGTAGGTGAGTACGAAAATCAATCAAACTTTACTGTCACTTCAACCATGACTTTTTTAAAAGAGCTAGATTTTACGGCAATAAATATTAAGCTTGATGTTGTGGTAAATTCGTCAGATAAGACGATTATAGTACCTAAGAGTGTAAGTACTCTTGCTGAATTCCCCATATCAGAACTTAAGAGTAAATTATTTGGTATTCAAGAAATTGAAGATAAATTATGCCAAATGATAAGCCATACTAAAATTGGGATTATGTAACACTTGTTTTGGCAATATTGAGTTTTCTAATATGTTTAATTATCATCAAATTCTTAACCAAACGTTATAAAAAATGGTTACTCTCTCAATTAAGAAAATGGTCGTACAGGGGGTATATGCATGTCATTCCACAGCAGAGTCCAGACCCCTACTAAGAAGCCGTACATTGCGATATTCAAGTGATACCTGGCGAACCGGCGTTATCGTTGTTTGATGGTTCTTGAACTAGAGAACCCTGGGTTGTATCTGACCTGGACTTTTTAAAGTTGCAACATGTTGTTTTTCATTAAGTGCAAAATAATGACAGAAACATGTTTTTTTGCGATCAATCTAATTGATTTTATCATTTTTTTCAGGCTGCTCGGCTTTTCAATAGGCGACACTTTATTATTGAAACTCTTTGGGCAAAATTTCTACAAACAGGAAGTGTTGCAGATCTCCGACGACGCCCCAAGAGAAGAGTGACGACTCCCCTACAGGACATTCAAATTGTCAATGACCATTTACAGGATCGTTTCACCACGGCAGCGACGACGGCCCGTAATACGATGGGCAGACACAACCGCGCAATCCACCCACAGACAGTACGCAATCGCTTGAGGGCCGTCGGCTTACGGTGCCGTCGTCCCCTGCGGGTTCCGGTTCTTACCGCAAGGCACAGGCAGGCAAGATTGTTGTGGGCCAGGCGACATTTGCGATTTACAAGGGCGGACTGGGCCAATGTCTTATTTGTTGATGAGACACGCATTACACTACGCGGGAATGACAGACGTGCTCGAGTATATCGCCGTCGGGGTGAGCGGAACAATGAGAACTGTTTGGTAGAATGTGATAACTTCGGGGGCGGTTCCATCATGCTGTGGGCTGGAGTTTCCATGCACACGAAAACTCCAATTGTACCCATCCAAGGAAACCTGAACGCGATAAGGTATCAAAATGACGTCATTCGGCCGGTTCTTTTACCTCATATCCGTGCCAATCGCGGTATGATGTTGGCACAGGATAACGCACCATGTCACGCGGCCAGAGGCACACAAGCAATGCTTGCAGCAAACAACGTGCGAACACTCCAATGGCCTGCAAAATGTCCGGATTTAAATCCGATCGAGCACGTATGGGACCTAATGAAGCGCAAGGTGCGCGCCCAGCCGCTGCAACCAAATATCAGGGAGCTCACGCGTGTTGTCAATCAGATGTGGGCGGCCATTCAACAACGGTATCTTCACAGATACATAATATCTATGAGGGCAAGGTGTCGTGCCGTAATTGCCGCAGCAGGTGGACATACGAAGTATTAAAATGGAATTAAATACAAAGTGATAGGATTTTACAGTTTTTGTTTTAAGGGTGTCAATGTTAACCCTCTGTGTTAAGTCCCTTCCCGTGATCAAATTTTAATGATTTTTGTTTTACATATTAGGAATAAATTGTAATAAACTTATATTTGGTTGTTTGAATTTTTCTCCGAATACTTTTCTCAAAATGAGATAAAAACTAGGTGGCCAATTAGAAATTCGTCGAAGTGTACATTCAGAAACAATCATAACATTTTCTGTTGCAATTAGTCCTGGGTAAAAGTTCATATTTACTAGACTGTTAAACAACAGTATTGTAATACTTAAAATGTGCATATCTTACAAACATTTGTTACTAAAGAATAGTGCATTTCATGTGTGACATTGTTAGATTAATATAACATTTTATTTTATAAACATGTTTCTAAATAATATTTATATTAACACTACATCATAGCGCCATTGATATATTAGAAATGTTTGTTATAAAATTGTTTAATATTGTGCTAAAGAGTCATATGTGACTTATTGCATAATATGTATGTACTTTGCAAGGTTTATTTGGGATGGCCTCGATCCAAATAGACCTATGACGAGGCTAATAAAAGTTCTTCTTCTTCTTTTCATCTTCTTCTTCTTTTCCTGCCACGGATGCACAATTTGCATGAAATTACGTTGTAATGACATACAAATACAACATTTATTTAGCCTAATCAATTTACGTACTTTGTAATAACACAGCAACATAACATCCTTAACATAACGTTTTAGGTTATTTAACCTAACCATTTCCCATATGCTGTAATAACATAGCAATATAATATATTTATAAATAACGTTTTAGGTTATTTAACCTAACCATTTCCCATATGCTGTAATAAAATAGCTATATAAAATATTTATACATAACGTTTAAGGTTATTTAGCCTAAACAATTTGCAAACGTTGTAATAACGTAGAACAAAAAATGTTATTTAGACTAACTAATTGGCATACGTTGTAATAACACAGCAATACATCATATTTAAACATAACGTTTAAGTTTATTTAGCCTAAACAATTTGCATACGCTGTAATAACATAAAAATACTAACATTATTTAACCTAACCAATTTCCATACGCTGTAATAACACAATAATATACTATGTCAAACATATTCTTTTAGAGCTTTTAGACTAACGATGTTGCATACGCTATAATAACACAGAGTACCAAATGTTTAAACATAACGTTTAAGGTTATTTACTAATATATACGATGTCTAAACATAATATTTAAGGGGTTTTGGTCTAAATAAATTTGCATTCTATGTGCACAGATATGCACAGAAATACAAGATATTCTAGACTACTAGTATTCAGTTTGCATATAGGCTGTACGATATGTTTAAACATAATGTTTTTAAAAGGTTATGTAGCCTACTAGTAGCCCATTTACCTACGTTGTAATTTCATAGCAATACTGAAGTTATTTAGCCTAACCAATTTGCATACGCTGTACACAGCAATCCAATATGTTAAAACATAACTTATAATACATAAACCAAATAAAATAAAATGTCACGCTGTGTTAAACTATTGACCTGACAGTGCAACAAGTCATCCATTATTTACATATAGTACTAGCTATTGCACACATCGATGATTTCAAGTACTCTCTGTTGTACAGATCATACACACTGTTGGTAAACTGTGAATCGAATATCAACACGCTAGTTTGTAGACAGGTTCAGTTGCATCACGGGACTGAATTGGCATTGAAAATGCAAACAAACGTTTACGATATTTCATTTGCTAGCGTTAAGTTACATTTTCTTCACTGCTTTAAACTCTGATAACTTTGACGAAAGTTTGCTGTATGTTTTATATGTTTATTTCATTTCATTTATTACATAAGCCATAGCGAAAAATGTATGATATATGATGTTATTACATTTCTTCTAAATATCTTTGTCTAAATGCTGTTTCTTTCAAACGTGTTTAATTAAATGATACACTGTAGCAGTATGTGCCCATTACGGAAATAGTTATTTATATTTGTTTTAAATGCTCATTTCACTGAACTCTAGATAAGTTTGTAGATGTATATGCGCTGGTTTGTTGAAGTTATATTTTAGTTTGTTGATGGTATGTTGGCTATAAGCGCTAGTTCGATGGTTTTGGAGACTTTTTAAAACTGCAACTTTTCTTGTTTTCTCGTAGTATATTCATTATTTAGACAAGGGTAGCCATGTACGTAGTTTCTATTTATATATAGACACTAACTGCCAAACAACTGAAAAAAGTAACATTTATATTAATAAGGTAAACGTGTATAAATATATTATAATGAATGAAGTTATAGCTTGCATATGAAGCACGCAACATTTATTTTATTTCATCACCCACTATTATAACAACAATATAATCGATTAAGTATTGCTGAAGTTCTATAAAATATAGTTTTACTTTATTTACTTAATTAATATATTACTGAATATATATGTGTATTCTTATTTAAATGTGTCTCGTCAATAAACATTGATATGTCCATAAATAACCATGAGCTCAGAACTTTAACAAACACTATTTCAAACAATTAATATAGAGGCGACCGTTAATTGTTTTAGTTTATATATATGTTCATGAAATATGAAGAATGTAGGGCAAATAGTTAACTTAAAAAAATTAACCACCAGACAGAACATGAACGGAGGAATGGGCAAATGGTTTAGCCACTAATTATATACCCTGACAATTTTCGTTAAGATGTTATAAAATGAATAAAAACCTGTTTTTTACCGACTGTGACTTTGAACAAAAGGAACAGGTGAGATAAATGTAAATATTTACCCTATAAGAAAATGCGCTTATTTAAAAGTAACCAGCACATCTACATCGAAAAACTAGCGCTTACCTTCAACAAACACTCGCTTCGATGAATGTTAACATAAACAAACCAAATCAGACAAAATATATATTCTAGCTTTCAAGTTTAGTTTTGAAGCCAACATATAAAAGAAACAAATTGAAATACAATTGAACTGATCCATCAAATGTATGTTAATGAAATATAAGGCACTATAAATTTCTTATATACAACATCTTACCGTATAAACCACATGATAACATCAAATTCAGATTTCCACATCGTAAACTCGATGTGGTTACTTGAAATTCGCGTGCATTGTGTAAATGAAAAACATGTCTGTGTAGTGTACAGTGTTATGGAGAATAAGTTCTACAAACAAGCATATGTCTATTCGAACTTAACCTACAGTGATACAGCAACATGCCGTCAAAGTTATCAGAGTTTAAAGCAATGAAGAAAATTTAACTTAACGGTTGAATGAAACAAAATATCGTTAACATACTGTGTTTGTTTACAACATACTGTGTTTATTTACATTTTAAGTACAGCGTCTCCGTATCCGAATGGTTAAACGTTGCGTTATGAACCTTCGCCTCTCACCGCTGCGGGTTTGAATCATACTGGGAGCTTGACTTGTAAGTGAAGAAGTGTTGATTCTTACGGATGGCGGGAGGTGTACAGTTCGTACTGGTTCTACCCAGGAACAGTGGGTGGTCTGCCTCCACCACAATTGACTGTCATATCTAGCCGTACATGTGTCGAAAATGACGTAAAATACCATACCAAAACAAAAAAATCAAAACATTTTCAATGCCAATTCAATCCCGTGATGAAACTGAACCTGTCTACAAACTAGAGTGTTGATATCTACAAACTCAAATCCGATTCGCACTTTACCTACAGTGATACGTTTATTTTAAGGTACCGACCATTTTGATTTCTCGAGGGGTGGGGTGGATGGGTGGGGGCTGGGATTTTTAAAAAAAAAAAAATTCTGGTCCTTGAATTGTTAAAAAATAAATATCCTGGCTGACTTGAGCGAAAAACAGTCCCTCAAACTCTTGAAAAAAATAATCCGGCCTTCTCTCACATTCTTGGAAAAAAATAATCTGACTGAGTTCAATTAGAGGAAAAAAAATAATCTGGCTCCCTCTTTAGTCTATGATAAATGATGTATATCTACTCAATCAGCCAATGGATTCAACATGGAAATGTTTAACCACATGTACAACATCTGCTCAGAAGTTTATCGAAATATGCACTTAGAAGACAGTGATAGTATTCATGGTTGTACTAAATGTGATGTATATATATCATGGTAGTAATAAATGTAGTATACATTAGTCATAGTAGTTATAAATGTGATAAATGTGGTATACACTGGCAAAGGTGGTAGTAAATGTGTTATATAAAGTGTTATTAAGTGGTCATGGTAGTAATTTGGTATACATTGGGCGTGGTAGTAATGAATGTGATATTCATATAAGGTCATGGTTATACTTAATGTGGTACACGCCAGACAGTAATAAGGCTATTATTTTTTGATAATTTGTTTTACGATCCCTCCTACGACAAAACGAAATTAGGTATTTTATTTTTTCCGAGGGAATTTAATAGTTTATTGTTTTTTACCTCCTCCCAGATTTTAATGGAACATTTCATTCTCTTCCGTTAAAATAAACTATGCTTTATCAAATTTTTTATTTTTGTTTTTTTCCCTTCCTCCTACAGCAATTCTCTGTGTTGATGGTTCGTAAAACAAATAATAAAAAATAATGGCCTAAATGTGATTGGCATTGGTCATGGTAGTATGTAAATATTGCAATCCTGTGAGGGTGACAGTGAATATTTGTCAACCTTCTAAGGCTGTTTATTTTAATTTACTGAAAAATATCTTTAGAAAAATTAAATATTCGTTTGAAATAAAACATGAGAAAACATTGTTACTTCTCTCTGTTCAAAATCACTATTCTCAGCACCTAGAAAATAAATGTGCAGATGGTTCTTAGTATTCTTTCGGAATCTTCAGCTGTGAGCTCATGGGTAAACTTTTCAACTCATCTTCAGAAAGTTGTGCAAACTGTGTCCGCCATTTTAGTAAATGTTCACTGATTTTCATTTGCGCATGTACACATGCATAGGACACCCCAATAGTCATATAAACTTGCTTTGACTTCACAATCATAAGACAGTACATATTATACTGGGATGACATGACAAAAAAGACCACTCCATGGAGACATTACAAGCGATGAGATATTACAAAAATGGGAAAATAACAGTCTGTGCAAACTTAACATGGGTGTTTGACATGAGGTATATTATTAATAAATAGGTGTCATGGTAGTAATAAATGTAGTATGCATAGCTCATGGTAGTGATACATGGGGTATTCATTCAGTGGTCATGGATACGTAATGAATAGGGTAATCAGTGGTCATGGCAGTAATAAATGTGATATACTTTGGTCATGGTAGTAATACTTGTGATATACAGTGGTCATGGTAGTAGAAAATATGTAAAAGAGTAGTCATGATAGTTATACATGTGATGTACTTTGGACATGTTAGTAATCAATGTGGTATGCAGTGGTCATGGTAGTATTACAATACAAGGGTACTGGTACTTGTACGATGGACTTTGTGAATATCATCGACAAGTAAGTGGACTTAAACCCCAACATTCGGTAAGTCCTACCACCATTATATACACGCTGTAGCCAGCTAGTATTTTGTCTGCTTCAAGATAAGAATTTCAGCATTCTGACCAATCACTGTTCTTATTTTTACAGGTATAGATGCACCAACATTCAATAGTTGAGAGTTAGGAATAACAGTTTTGTTCTAGAAAGTATAGAAAATAAATACATTATAAAATTATTTTGAAATATCTGTACAGAGTAATGTTTAGTGTATTTACATGTCAAAGTTTATGGTTTAAAAATGCTTTATTATTTTAAAATTTGTGATTAAAAACCTCTCTGAGCAGCATAATAAATAAAATGATGAGAAAAGTTTATCTGGGGCCATCTTGTTTTTGTTTTATACTCAACGCTGGCTTTTAAGAAGCAGCTTCAGCCACATACAATGCCATGGTACAGACAAAGCTATGCGCTGTATGCCAGTGTTAATAGCAATGGTATGGAACATGGTAGTCATTGCCCAGCACAAGACAAACCCCTACACCACAAACACAACTTCCAATCAATTCATAATTTAGAAGAGCAAAAGGGGGCTCACACAGAAATCAAACAAGGACAAGCATAACTAAAGATTAAAACCAGCACATGGAGTTCCGTCCATCAAATATGAAAATATACATATTAAACAAGATCCAATATTCAAAGTCTGTCTCACCAACCATGGTGCCAGTTCATTCACATGGTCAAGTATAATTTGTGCAGGTTAGGTGGTAGTGAGTAGAGGGTGTAAGGTTGAGGGGAGGGAGAGGTCAGTAAACATATATACCGAATATCGAAGCAAGACTTTCAATACCCCAGAAAGCATATGAACTTGAAGAGGGCGGGGGAGGGGAAGTGGAGTGTTACTGAATAGGGAACAAAACATTGGGGGAGTCTACGGTGGAGCGTATGTGTGTTCGGTGTGGGGTGGAAGTGAACAAGATGCAGATATGGTAACTGAAGAAATATAATAGAAGAAATATTTGTCTATTTATCTGGAGTGATGGTGGTGGTGGTGGTGGTGTAGGAGTGGGGAAAGTGTGGGGTTTATGGGGCTAATGACATTTACAGGCTTGTATGCAGTGAGGCTCATTGAAATATATGAAGCTGCTTAAAACACGTTAACTGAAACTCTAAGTTGAAAACATTTTTTCAACTGGCTAAAATGAAATAAAGTTATGAAACATGTGTCCTTGATGACTAAAGACATTTGTCAAGCTCCTTTCATAGAGATATATTACTAGTGGGTATTGAAATAAATGGCCAACAAATAAAATTATAATAGAAATTCTAAGTCGAAAATAGGCTACGCTTTTCTAAAATACAATACAGAAAATATTTTGCCATAATTTCGCTAACATGCAATACAGAGTTATGGAACACTACACAGACATGTTTTTCATTTACACATCCACGCTTTACTGAAGTTGTATTAATAATTAACAATCACCTATTTAAATACAAGGACTTGCCTAAAAACTTTAACCAGAATTTTAAAGTCGAAAAAGGAACATAACGTAGCTTAAATGTAATACAGAGTTAATATGGAACATGTGTCTACTAGTGCCCTTGATATTCCAAGCTTTACTGAAGTTTTGTTGATGTACGACTTTCAGTTGTTAAAATACACTTGTCAAAAACGGCCATTGCTTAAGTTCAATACAGAGTTATAGAACATGTGTCTACCAGTGACCTTGATGGTACTGATGACATAATTCAAGTTTCACTGACCAATGGGTGCTAAAATAATTGGATTTGGCCAATAACTGCAAACCAACGTTGACGTCGACACAAACAATGAGTAGATCTACAACAGCTCTTCTTATTATTAGACTAGTAAAACTTAAACAAAAATATTCTGGCATTCAAGTTGACGAACAAAAATAATCTGGCCAGTGTATTAGGCAAAATAAAAATACCGGCTTTAAAGAAATGAAAAACAAAATATTCCGGCTAAAAGGAAAATCCCAGGCCCCCCGCCCCCCAAGAAAACAAAATGGTCGGTCCCTAAGAAGAGAGTCGTATATATCATTGCATAATATGCAGCAGAGTGTGTATTCATTATTGTAAATGTGTATCTCACAGATCAGTGTGTAAGGTGTTCGCATATAATCGCACCGCAAGCTGAGGTAGTTTGCGTTCAGTTTAAATGGCTGAAATAAAAAAAAACGTTTACATCATTCAGCAAGATCGCGGATGGGGGTGGCTAGTGGTGACTGCGGCGTTTATTGCCCATGTAATTACGCATGGGATTTTATATTCATTCGGAGTACTCTTCGTTACCCTGCATGACAAGTTTAATGGATACAGATCCGAAATAGCATGGGTAGGTGCACTCGCTAATGGAACAGTCTATCTCATCGGTAAGGCTATTTACAGTTTTCCTTCTGAATTATTCTGAATAATTAAAATATGATAAATAATGGAAATCTCTATCTTACTGGTAAGGCTATTTACAGTGTTCGTGCTGAATACTAATTATATGATAAATAATGGAAATCTCTATCTTACTAGTCAGGCTATTTACAGTGTTCGTGCTGAATACTAATTATATGATAAATAATGGAAATCTCTATCTTGCTTGTAAAGCTATTTACAGTGTTCGTGCTGAATACTAATTATATGACAAATAATGGAAATCTCTATCTTACTGGTAAAGCTGTTTACATTGTTCGTGCTGAATATTAATTTTATGATAAATAATGGAAATCTGTATCTTACAGGCAAGGCTATTTACAGTGTTCGTGCTGAATACTAATTATATGATGGAAATCTCTATCTTACTAGTAAGGCAAGGCTATTGACAGTGTTCGTGCTGAATATTAATTATATGATGAAAATCTCTATTTAACTGGTAAAGTTATTTACAGTGTTCGTGCTGAATGCAGATTATATGATGGAAATCTCTATCTTACTGGTAAGGCTATTTACAGTGTTCGTGCTGAATACCAATTGTATGATAAATAATTGAAATCTGTATCTTACTGGTAAGGCTATTTACAGTGTTCGTGCTGAATACTAATTATATTATAAATAATGGAAATCTCTATCTTACTGGTAAGGCTATTTACAGTATTCGTGCTGAATACTAATTATATGATAAATAATGGAAATCTGTATCTTACTGGTAAGGCTATTTACAGTGTTCGTGCTGAATACTAATTATATGATAAATAATGGAAATCTGTATCTTACTGGTAAGGCTATTTACAGTGTTCGTGCTGAATACTAATTATATGATAAATAATGGAAATCTCTATCTTACTGGTACGGCTGTTTACAGTGTTTGTGCTGAATACTAATTATATGATAAATAATGGAAATCTCTATCTTACTGGTAAGGCTATTTACAGTGTTCGTGCTGAATTCTAATTATATGATAAATAATGGAAATCTCTATCTTACTGGTAAGGCTATTTACAGTGTTCCTGCTGAATACTAATTATATGATGGAAATCACTATCTTACTGGTAAAGCTATTTACAGTGTTCGTGCTGAATACTAATTATATGATAAATAAAGGAAATCACTATCTTACTGGTAAAGCTATTTACAGTGTTCGTGCTGAATTCTAATTATATGATAAATAATGGAAATCTCTATCTTACAGGTAAAGCTATTTACAGTGTTCGTGCTGAATTCTAATTATATGATAAATAATGGAAATTTCTATCTTACTGGTAAGGCTATTTACAGTGTTCGTGCTGAATAATAATTATATAATGGAAATCTGTATCTTACTGGTAAGGCTATTAACAGTGTTCGTGCTGAATTCTAATTATATGATAAATAATGGAAATCTCTATCTTACAGGTAAAGCTATTTACAGTGTTCGTGCTGAATTCTAATTATATGATAAATAATGGAAATTTCTATCTTACTGGTAAGGCTATTTACAGAGTTCGTGCTGAATACTAATTATATGATAAATAATGGAAATATTTATCTTACTGGTAATGCTATTTACTGTGTTCGTGCTGAAAACTAATTATATGATGGAAATCTCTATCTGACTGGTAAGGCTATATTTAGTGTTCGTGCTGAATGCTAATTATATGATAAATAATGAAACTCTCTAGCTTACTGGTAGGGCTATTTACAGTGTTCGTGCTGAATACTAATTATATGATAAATAATGGAAATCTGTATCTTACTTGTAAGACTATTTACAGTGTTCGTGCTGAATACTAATTATATGATGGAAATATGTATTTTACTGGTAAAGCTATTTTTAGTGTTCGTGCTGAATACTAATTATATGATAAATAATGGAAATCTGTATCTTACTTGTAAGGCTATTTACAGTGTTCGTGCTGAATACTAATTATATGATGGAAATCTCTATCTTACTGGAAAGGCTATTTACAGTGTTCTTGCTGAATACTAATTATATGATAAATAATGGAAATCTCTATCGTACTGGTAAGGCTATTTACAGTGTTCGTGCTGAATACTAATTATATGATAAATAATGGAAATCTCTATCTTACTGGTAAGGCTATTTACAGTGTTCGTGCTGAATACTAATTATATGATAAATAATGGAAATCTCTATCTGACTGGTAAGGCTATTTACAGTGTTCGTGCTGAATACTAATTATATGATAAATAATCGAAATCTCTATCGTACTGGTAAGGCTATTTACAGTGTTCGTGCTGATTACTAATTATATGATAAATAATGGAAATCTCTATCTTACTGGTAAGGCTATTTACAGTGTTCGTGCTGAATACTAATTATATGATAAATAATGGAAATCTCTATCTTACTGGTAAAGCTATTTACAGTGTTCGTGCTGAATACTAATGATATGATAAATAATGGAAATCTATATCTTACTGGTAAGGCTATTTACAGTGTTCGTGCTGAATACTAATCATATGGTAAATAATGGAAATCTCTATCTTACTGGTACGGCTATTTACAGTGTTCATTCTGAATACCAATTATTTGATAAGAAATGGAAATTACTATCTTACTGGTAAAGCTATTTACAGTGTTCGTGCTGAATACCAATTATATGATAAATAATGGAACTCTCTATCTTACTGGTAAAGCTATTTACAGTGTTCATGCTGAATATTAATTATTTGATAAATAATGGAAATCTCTATCCTACTGGTACGGCTATTTAAAGTGTTCTTGCTGAATACCAATTATTTGATAAAAATGGAAATCTCTATCTTACTGGTAAGGCTATTTACAGTGTTCGTGCTGAATGCTAATTATATGATAAATTATGGAAATGTCTATCTCACTGGTAAGGATTTTTACAGTTTCCGTTCAGAATAATAATTCTGAATAATTACACAGAACACAATTCCTAATTACTCACTTTTATATCTTAATTAATGATCTTATTTTAAGTATGTTTAAGAAACGTTGTGTGTTAAGTATTTTGTATTGACCAATAGCTTTTTTAAAAAATAGTTTTGTTTAAATTGTTACATCCTTTGATAGTTAGCCTCCCTTTATATGAAAACATGAAATATACTAGTAAAACACACGAATCGAAATTCGCTTAACGATATTATCTTCTTAAAATTGGTAGGAAATAATATAAAAAAATAAACAAAAGTTTGACCCATGTATTGCAGATCTATAATAAAATGAAAAATGGATACTCCTATGATGTGTTGAAGAAGTACTTAGTAAATTAATTTAATTAATTAAATTCATTTCAGGACTGTAGTAAATAATTAGAGATTTTTTTTTTGCAGGTTTGATTTGTGAATTTCATGAATTGTGTTATAGTTGTAATTATTTATTGACACTTTATTTAGCATGTTAAGTTGTGCGTGATTAGTGATTATGAGATTGCGTCGATCGTGATCATTAATATTTCAGTATTGGATATCGGCCATCTTGCTTGATAAGTGCTTTTGGGAAATATTTAGTTGATTTTTTTTATTGAGTGTTATTGTGAATTATTGGTTATGCTACCTCAAAGGGAATATATGGTTATATCAAATGTTACCTTTTACAAATCTTAAGAAAAAAATGAAAACCGGTGAAAATAAACTGATTAAAGTTTATAAAGACCTGAGCATTAAATAATTAATGCCTGCCACAATATGAAACCACTCTTTGAATACTCGTCTAACAGTGTATGCCCAAATGGGATATTTACGCCCATACTACATACATCAAGAAATGACATACATTATAATGTAATGTTAATTTTAATATTTCTATAACTCATACAGAAATGAAATCTCGCAGACAAAAATTGTATAATTTAGAGAGATCAAAGAATATATTAACTGCATACGTGTAGGTATGATAATTAGAGAAATGTGGCAGTCGACTTTTCCGATTAGACACTTGCTGTGGCACATCATGCAACAGGTGATTAAATATTAACCGTGAGATGTGTAAAGAGTTTCTCACCAGTTGTTAAAATCAGAAGGTAATCGATTGGATGAGATCAATTTAAAGACTGACTATATATCGAGACGGACTTAGCTACGAAATGCAGTCGAATGTTTTCATTCTGACTGTTGGTTCCTAAAGTATTTAGGCACTCTTCTGTTTTTGGCAAATACAACTAAAACAATATAGTTCATTGACCTAATGCTTATTCTTTCTGAATAATTCATTGGGAACAGTCTATTAAAAAACAGTTTAAGCACGTATTTTTGAAGTACAAAGAGCTACTGTTCGAGGCTATTCTGTTTAATGAAAATCGGGTACTAACTCCCAGAATAGCTATAATAAACGGGTACTAACCCAGGAAAAACGGGTACTAACCTCGATTGACATAAATATAAAAATTAGGTACTTCCAAAATAACGCTAGGATTTCAAACATTATGTTGATAATCATGATAATGGGGATAGACATTTAAACGGCTGACTTAATATAGCCTGGTACCAACCCAGCTTCAGTCTGTCTATTTGATATAGGCTATTCTTAAGAAAATAAATAATAACAATACAGAAGAGGCAATTACTTTAATGTGATTAAAAGGCTGACTTAATATAGTCTGGTACCAACCCAGCGTCAAGTCAAATATAACGTAGCTTTAATGTGATTAACGACTGACTTAATTTAGTCTGGTACCAACCCAGCGTCAGTCTGCCTATTTAGTATAGGCTACTTTTAGGAAAAGAAACAGTAACCAGCGTCAAGCCAAACATTAAACAATCTTTAATATGATTAAGGGCTGATTTGACTACATCTTGGTACCTACCCAACGTCCAGCCGTCTATAAAATAAGTAAAATATAATCTGGTACCAACCCAGAATCCAACGTATAGAAACGGGGTTTAGTTCCGTATATACGACAGATTAAATACTTCTGTTGCTGGTAATCTGCATAAGAAAGTGACATTATAAGACTATACAGCCAGTAAAATGTAACTACCACATTCGCACGTGAGTTCCCTGTCCGATCTTTTTATATTTCTTTACAAATATACGAAAAATCCGATCCATATGGCAATGATTTTGAAATCTTTATAAATAATATATTGAACTAAAAACGTTATAAAATGAATAGGTTGAGAGTTTATTGCAACTGATGAAGGCCCTCGGGCTGAAAACGTTTTTGCGGCAGGATATTGTTTTCCTGGCAAAATCGTTAACCTATATATAGTGCGTATAGACAGACATACACATACTTGCATTGTCTGTTAATTGGCTTACATTGGCTATATAAATAGCAAATGATCATAAACCTAAGTGTGCATAATGCAGAACCAAATAAACAAAATACAGGGTGTGAGATATACACTCGTGAGGAATTCCATAACTAGGCATGGGACCCTTACGAGACATTTTGAAACGTCAACTTTGGTCGGACACTCGCATCCCCCATAACAATAATAAAAAATAAAAAAAGATAGAGGCATTAGGATTCTATCTGAGGAGAAGATGTTGTAGCTGTTAGGGGCGAGATATAAGTTTACTCCTTAGGGAATCAACCAAGGGGTCACCTGTGTTGCAGAGAACGTCAACTAGGAAGAACCTAGAAGAGATATTGGCTATGACCACGGGTGCGAAACCCAAGATTCCACACCCGTTCACACTCCCACCCACAGAATATTTCCATCCGTGAGCGCACAACCATCTAGCCCTCATGAGGGCTGGCGTGGCGCAGTCGGTATCGCGGCGGATTTGCCGGAGGGCCCGGGTTGAATCCTTCGTGGTGCCACTGGGTTTGGTCGGTGTGTTCTTGGGCAAGACACTTTCCCTTAGGAAAATGCCACGTGGAATGTATGAAGAGGTGCGGCAAGGTTTGAACGAGATGCTTGATTGTGGTGCTATCCGAGATTCTAACGGACCCTATTCTTCAAACGTGGTTTTTGTTTGTAAGAATGATGACTCTTTAAGGGTTTTTCTTGACTTCAGGATGCTTAACTCCAGAACTGTTTTGATGATACGGTTGATGTTCTAGCTGGATCTCGTTACTTTTCCAAGTCGATGAAGAAGATAAGGTCAAAACTTGATTTTCAGTTGGTAACCACGCATTTTACGAGTGTAACCGGATGCTTTTTGGTCTATGTAATCGTGGTGCTACTTTTCAGTGTCTCAATGAAAAATACATGGGTGAGTTTCATCTCCGTGAATGTCTGGTATTCATAGATGATATTCGTATAAGTTCCAAGACTTATGAGGAATATCTTCAATGATTACAGT
Source organism: Cyrtodaria siliqua (assembly GCA_037043455.1). Lineage (NCBI taxonomy): Eukaryota > Metazoa > Mollusca > Bivalvia > Adapedonta > Hiatellidae > Cyrtodaria > Cyrtodaria siliqua. Next base: position 242,404 of record JAWPHD010001894.1, read on the forward strand.
CGGTATTTCAACGTTTGGAACGTTATGGGTTATTGGAAACCGTCCAAAAATCCAGAGAAAACTTCTGCTATTTCGGAATGGCCTGTTCCTTCAAATATCACGAAGCTTAGAACTTTTCTGGGAACTTTGGGATATTATTGTCGTTTTATACAGGAATATGACACATTAGCACAGGCTTTGAACAAGCTATTGGAAGGTCATGAGACTTACAAAAAGCCCAACAGACGACCTTCAACATTATGAAGCAGAAGTTAACAGAGCCACCAGTTTTGGAATATGCAGATTTCTCGCAGCCCGTTATCGTGCACACCGATGCAAGCCATTTTACTCCAGACTCAAGGCGGCGTTGATCGTGTCATTGCCTATTCAGCCGAGGACCTCGTGCCAGCGAGCGCAACTATCCAGCCCACAAATCGGAGTTCATGGCACTGAAATAGGCACTGACCGATAAGTTCCATGACTATCTATATGAAAATTCTATTGACGGGCAACAATCCGCTTACGTAATGAACGGTTATGAAATATGATAGCTACCGCTCACGCCCTCTAGCCCCGGGTTGAGCAGAAGTCAATAGTCATAAATCAATAGTACACAAGTTTAACCATCCCGAAGATGGCATGCATATGGCGGTGGACATAGAGATTTTCCTCCCCCATGTCCAGCGGTGTATGGTCCCAGTATCTAACAAAATACTATGCCCCGATGAGCGAAATAAACAAAATGGAATTTAGTTGGGAGCAGCGGTTAAGAAATACTGATAAAGGTGATCCTTTGGGAGCAACAAACACAATTAAGAGAATAAAGCAGCAGACTCGGTTTTATTGAGTCTGTTCATGAGAAATAATGAAAGAAGCAACACCTCTCACGCCCCCTAGCACCGGCTTAAGCGGTATTCTAATTCAAAGCCACCTATATTGGGATCGTTGGTCCCAAAGGACCAGTAAAAATAACACTACTGATTCGTAGCACGGGGAGCCTGCATACCACAAGCAACAGCCAAAAGTCTAAATTAAAAAGCAGACAACATATCCTATGAGTGGTTAAATAATACCCAGAGACTTTTATCGGCCGGAGTAGTGGAACCACCGAATCGAAAATTAAGTAAGAAAACAAAAGCAATTGAAAATGTACCACCGATAACTAAATATAAGTATCGGGCTCAGCGATCTCCAAAGATCGAATGAATAACAGTCCTGATTGCAAAAAAAATCACTTTTCATGACGCCACATATTTTGCAAACCTATTATTAATACGATGTCTGACAATATACTTATAATTGTGTATATATACCGTGTAAGTTATTGTATGCCCACGAAGAGAGGCATAACTGTAAGTGGAGACTACTCATCAATGGAGAATCAAGAATAAATAAATTTACAACAAAGGTGAATAAGTGGATAATAATGGTCACATAGAATATATGCAAGTTTAAACGTGTTCTGAATCACGTTATCTGAATCACTGAATTACAGTCTGTTCTTAAATAAGAAATATAATTATTGGTTTTAATCAAAGTGAATATCTGTGCTAAAGTAAAGCTATATAAAAGCTGTATCATATCAAAGCTATATCTAGCTGAGTTACATTCCGGTACAGTTCACTGTGTCCGTCCATAAAACAACTTTCCCGAATCCCCTGTAAGGAATATTAATGATTTCAAACACGCACGTCCCTCACTAGCGGTGACTATCAGTCCCGGTATTCAACATCCGGTGATGTTATCCTGTCTCGCTCCGTATGGCCGTGACTTATCGTAAATATGTCTTCTTGCCCAAATCCGTACAGTGACTACTACATGTACCCTTCAAGTCGCCCATATAGCGAATGCTGTGGTTACCGCGTACTATGACGACGTTCCCTACTAGACCCCATGGACCACGCTCTTTCGAATTGTTGTTTGAAAATATTATTTATTGATATTTAGGCTTATTTTGGAGTAACACAACACAATTATGTCATAATGTGCACGTCAGATAAATCAGTTTCAAACAATCATATGCAGCGGATAAAAAGGACTATTAAAATTGTTACTAAATCGTAAATGGATTTTGATTTTTTTTGTGAACATTTTTGTTTCCATTGTCAATATCGTTGTGTTGCTATAAACTTGTATATATGTTTTTGTTCACTATGTTGCTTTGTAAAGAGGGACTCAGTGAAGATTATTATTTTTACTAACTGGGCTACCCTCTTAAAATAAAGTCTTCAATTCAATTCAGTTCATAATCCTGTATCAAGGTAAATGTTGTTGTAAAATTTGCGACGTTAGAAATGTATCCTAACACTTAAAACTATCCAGTAGTTGAATAGCATAATATCAGTTAATTACCTTATTGGAGGGCTTTGACAAGGCACCAGCTTAGTCTGAAAATATTCCTTTTCAAATGTCCAGGTCCAGGTCCAGTCTAATTGCAACTTTCATCGGTGGTAAAACCTGCTTTTTAAAAACTACTTGGGTAATTCGTTATACAGGCAAATTTGTTATATTTTAGGTCCTGTAGCCGGATATTTGGCGACTCGTTTCGGTGGGAGATTGGTTACCACCCTTGGTGCAACTATTGGTGCATTAGGATATATTCTAAGCGCGTTTGCTCCAAACCTTTACGTCCTGTATATAACCATGGGAATTTTAGCAGGTATTGTTTCGTTTCTGTTATCATATATTTTAAGTTGACTTCAGGTTGTGTACCTTTCAGTTTTGACTAAAAACTATCAATACAATTTAAGTTTTGTTATTGAAATATTTTATTTTTCAAGTCGCTCACTTATACAATGATGCTTGAAGTTTATCTCATGACACATTTCACACTTCAGTAATCGAAGTGTTACTAAGCTCTTTGTAATATTTTATTTAAAACACTACATTTTGCACCACCGTAATGGCACAGTGTGCAGCATGTTTGACCCTAAATCCAGAGGTCGCGTTTCGAACCACATTATCGCCACCGAGTTACTCCAACGTGTCAGAAACTTCCTCTGAGTATCGGAGTACATCCTCCGAAGGCATGAATCAACCATTTACATGATAAATATAACACAAACAATGTGTTGATGAGACGTTAAGTAAAACATCCAGTGGATTCAATTCCGTCCGTAGAATACGTTGGACCTTAATTCCAACAATACATTTAAAATTAGTGACTTGTAGCAGTTTCTTGCATGTTTAAAATAGTGAATAATAAAAATATATTGCATTATGATTCAGGAAGTGGGTTCGGCATGGTGTTTTTTACGGCAATAGTGACTGTCACGCAGTGCTTTTCCAAGTACCGATCAATAGCATGTGGTATTGCCATCTCTGGTGCCGGAAGTGGGGCTTTTATTTTCAGGTACCAAAATTAGATTTTGTTTATAATGCCGCAAATGATTGATAATTTTAAACAAACAAATCACACGTTTTCTTCTGTGTAAATAAACGCATTTGTGTTCAATCATTATCATGATTATATGATATTACATGTAAATACTGAAACTGTGATTTTTAGTAAATACTGAAAGAACAGATATAAAAATCGAACAGGAAAAGTAGCATTCAAGGACGACAGTCAACCATAAACACACAGAGAAACTAAAAACAACCTTAAAGATGAATAAAAGGCAAGATAAGACATAACAAACACAAATTGGTTGACAAAATGGGTACCGCCATGGAACTGTCTAAGGTGTACCAAACTTCACTCTTACCATATTGTCATCCCACTATAAAGTATAATCACTAAACGTGAACTATCCCAATACCCTGGGAACTGGTCCTTATGTGCAAACTTATGCTATATTGGCATCTTAAGTAGTAGTATTTAAAAGAGATAATATGTACTACTGAGTATTCTTAATTGCTGTTTTATTACCCCAAAAGTAGATATAAAAGGCGAACAGGAAATGTAGCAACAAGAAATGTAGCATTCAAGGACCACAGTCAATCACAACCAAGAACAGAAACAAACTACAACTACACAGATGAATAAAATACGTCAAAACATAAAATGTTGACAATAGGGCTTGGAACGGTCAGTGGCATAAAAAAGGTCGCTGTGTGTTTAAACCGGGTTCTAGGTGCACCACCGAACTGGCGTGAGAAGTGTTGCTTCTTTCATTACTTCTCATGAACAGACTCAATACAACCGAGTCTGCTGCTTTATTCTCTGAATTGTGTTTGTTGCTCTTAAAGGATCACCTTTATCAGTATTTATTAACATGCACACTAGCGTTCGTTTAGTGCAGTGTGGCGGCTGTAAAAAGTCTCCCCGTGCTACGAATCAGTAGTGTTATTTTTTACTGGTCCTTTGGGACCAGCGAGCCCAATAAAGGTGGCTTTAAAGTAGAAAACCGCTTAAGCCGGTGCTAGGAGGCGTGAGAAGTGTTGCTTCTTTCATTACTTCTCATGAACAGACTCAATAAAACCGAGTCTGCTGCTTTATTCTCTGAATTGTGTTTGTTGCTCTCAAAGGATCACCTTTTTCAGTATTTATTCACTCCTACCCCTACTGTTATCCCAATAAAACGTGACAGTGTAAATAAAGATATACCCGCCAGGTAATAATCTCTAACAAACAAGGCAGCATTAATAGGCTATATAAGTGAAACACGAATATTATCATGTATATATATATATAATATAAACAACAAAAGCTTAGAAATCCACAAAGTAAGTACTCAGTGACTTGGCAGAAGCCAAAGAAACATGAGCACTAACTGTTAAGGGAACGACGAGACAAGATTAAAAACAAACATCAAACACTACCGTCCTATAAGGATTTAGGTAGGGTCCACAATCTGTCCGGTCATCACACATCCAAAGAGGAAAGTATAGTGGCGAACTGTAAATGGGTCAACCACTAAACATGCAGTACGTTGCAAAATGTTAGGGTCATAACCTCTTTTGTTAAACTTTTTAACAAGTTTAAGAAATATTGTATGAAAGTGATTATGACAAAGAATTTTACGAAGTTTGTAAATCACATAACCAAAGAAGTCAGGTTGTGATAGTCCTTGACGCAGAAGAGTTCTTAAATTACTTTTATATTTTAAAAGTAGATCAGGGTTACGGTAATAAGACTTTGCAAAGGTTTTACAAAGTTTATGGTATCCCTTGCAATCAACGAACACAAGCAAGAGAGAAAAGTTGCAGACTCTTTGTTTATCGAGTCTGTGAGAGAAACTATAAAGAGCATACCTCTCAGGCACCATAGCACCGGCTTAATGGTATTCGACTTTAAACCCACAAAGTGTACGGGTTCTTCGGTAAATATTCAATTAAACCTTTTTTTATTGGTCTGCTTTAGGGCGACTGTTGTCAGTCCGAATTGGAGCCTTTTCGGAAAAATTACATGTACGAAACTACTTTCTCCAAAATAACATACATAGCGTATTTGTTATTGTATTATAAGAGTAATTAACACGTCTCGCCTTCAGAATGTACTATTGCTAATGAAAAGGATAAACGTGTGTTGTGAAAAATGAATTAGAGTGATATGACTCATAATTTTGGGAAGTAGTCAACGATTATAAAACTGGATTCATACGTAGAAACACATTTTAGAGAGCCAACCAGTAGTTTTGGTAAACAAATGAACATGTCCATTTACTTTTGAGGAACAAGGGAACATTGTCTGTTATTTTAATGAACAAGTTGACATTGGCATATTTTGGGGAAACACGGGAAAATGTGCTTTTAACATCTAGTTTTCATATATAGAAACATCTAACTCTTTAACAAGCAGTTAAAACATAACGTGTACCTTCATTATGGCTTTCTAGGCTATTGTTTTTTTATATTATATTTACACGAACATATTTGTGTTTTACTTATATTGATGCTGCCTTGTTGCTTAGAGATTAGATCATGGCGGGGATTCCTTATTTACAATGTACTGCTTTTATGGGATGACAGTATGGTAAATGTGAGGTTTGATGCACCATAGAACCGGTTTAAACCCCCAGTGGCCTACTGTGCCACTGACCGTTCCAAGGCGGTAGCCCTATTGTCAACCCTTTTGTGTTTGTGATGTTGTTTGTATTTATTATTACTTTTGCCTTCTTGTTTGTTTGTTTGTGTGTTTGTTTCTGTGTTTTGTGGTTGACTGACCTCCTTGAATGCTACTTTCCCTGTCCGATCTTTTTATATTTCTTTGTTAATATGCTTATAAACTGTTGTCTAAAATGCAACCATACTTATTTTGGCCAAATAATTTGTTAATTCATCGGAAAGAATTTGGGGGAACATTCGCAAATACTTTTGGGAATGAGAATTGAATTGAATTGAATTGGATTTTATAGTCGCACCAACAGCTAAGGTCATATGGCGACTTTCCAGCTTCCACTGGTGGAGGAAGACCCCAGGTGCCCCTCCGGGCAATTTTCGTGCACGGGCGGGCACCTGGGTAGAACCACCGACGTTCCGCAAGCCAGCTGGATAGCTTCCTCACATAAAGATTCCTAGGCCCCTGAGGGATCGAACCTACAGTGGTGAGGGGCAAGTGATTGCAAGTCAGAGACTCTAACCACTCGGCCACGGACGCCCCTTTTTGGGAATGAGAGAAGATTAGAAATAATGTTAGGGAACAAGGGAACATTGTAAAAATACTTTTGAGGAACAAAGCAAACTTTTTCAGGGGAACATTGGAGCATTGGGTCATGTTGTTGCGCGCTTGTCAGGACACGCGGATATAAACTGAATCTTCGTCGTAAAATCCTAAGTTGTTAATCTTCTTATCAGTGATTGATTATTATTTTATTTTGTTATTAAATTAAGCAATGACTTGTGTATGAACTGTATATACTTTAATAGCTATAAAATATTCCAATAACTCCCATGAATTCAAATGCAATGATATTCAATTCTTAATAGCTATATATCAACAATATCAATGAAATTGCCTTAACAATATATAAACATTTTCTTTCTCACTGATTACTGTAGATAAGTAACTTTAAAATAATAACGCGAACATACACGCAAGACTTTTAACTCCGTAATATTAAACTGAGGTGAACACTGATGACTTGTTCATGAGAAATAATAAGTATGTTGTACGTAAAATATTCTGCATAATATCCTGTTATTGTAAAAACCTTATTTTACAGTTACCAATGTGGAAACAGATTTAAACAACTTTAAATAATCTGATTTAAATAATGTTACTTAATTTTGCAGATAAAATAGGCTTTTCAGTTCAACAGAATAGTTGATTTTCCTTCTTAAAATTTGATAGAGTTGCTGCCTTCTAAATTTTATACTTTTCTCCTTCCTCTTTAAATGGCACAAAACTGAGCTTATATACTCCCAGGAGTTTTTCAACCACAAATCTGGATAAAGTGACCAAACATCTGGTTGCAAACAACCAACCCAAAATTGCCTATAAATATTGGTTGCTCCCAATGTTTTGATTGCATGACCATTAACCTGGACACACACCCATCATAGGAAAACTTAATTTACAGGCTTAAAGTGACTGAAACATATGCATAAACAGTTAAACTTGAACAATATTATTTAATCTAAATAATTAACAAAGGTTTGTCCTTTGACTGTCCTTGCATTTTAAATATAGTTTTCAAAACTGAAAGACGATGCTGACTGCAAATAGAATGTAAACACTATCTCACACAAGGCATTGCAACAAACATGGCTGTCGTAAGAAACAATTCTAAACTTTTGAAAAGTAAAACATCAAATACGTCATTGGATAACACCTAAGTACGTAGGTAAGCAAGGTTTTCATAAAATAATGATACGAATAGACTATACATTGCAGGAAAACACTATGACAACAGATATTATCACCGTAAACAGTGCCAAGTCGAGGAAACTGATTACATATCGTCACATGTAATCTTTTACATTGTCCAGACAGCACAAGTCAACACCAGGCACTTCACAACTCACAACACTGTAAAAAGAGATAATCATATAAACTATAATTGCTCTTGTTACAATCATAATGGTGAAACACCAGGTCATCAGAATATTTCAGGGAACAAGGGAACATGGACCTCCTAGGAGGGCCTCATGCTTAACATTTGGGAGTAAACGAAATGTCACCACCCTTACTATTTATTTTATATATAATATCTTTATTCCAGTCCAATGATAAAGATGCTGTTGGATACATTCGCATTGCAGGGAACTCTGCTCATTCTAGGAGGCATCAGTCTTAATTGTATACCCTGTGGTCTAATTTTCCACGGTGCACGACGGACTCCTGCAAATCGTACACATCGTTCGAGTGATGTAACAGCAGAAAAGCTCGAAACTGCTGAACGGATTATTAACGTAACTGATCAAGAAGTAGATTATTCAGACGAATATACCAATGCTATAGAAAGCCACGTGATCAAAGGCTTATCAGAATGTGAGGTTAAATTACCATACATGTACATGTATAGGAATAATGATACACCTGACAGCAGTAACAACGAATATTCCAAAAACACAACTGAAAATCATTCTCTTGTTTTAGGTAGTAAAGACAATGAAATGAAACAATTTGACGTGCTTGATAAAACTGAACACTCAAAAAGAGAAAAGAAAACGCAATTTATAGATCACTTTCTAATATTTAAGAGTAAAATATTTGTGTTATTTGCCATATCACAGTTTCTGTTTTTCTTTGGATTCTATTTACCCTTTATCTACATTCCGGACAAAGCAAAAGTAACTGGTGAGTATTTACCCTTTATCTACATTCCGGACAAAGCAAAATTAACAGGGGAGTAGTTACCCTTCATCTACATTCCGGACAAAGCAAAAGTAACTGGTGAGTATTTACCCTTTGCCTACATTCCGGACAAAGCAAAATTAACAGGAGAGTAGTTTCCCTTCATCTACATTCCGGACAAAGCAAAAGTAACTGGTGAGTATTTACCCTTTACCTACTATTCGGACAAACAAAAGTAACTGGTTAGTATTTACCCTTTACCTATAATTCGGACAAAGCAAAACTAACTTGTGAGTATTTACCCTTCATCTATATTCCGGACAAAGCAAAAGTAACTGGTGAGTATTTACCCTTTACCTACATTCCGGACAAAGCAAAAGTAACTGGTGAGTATTTACCCTTTACCTATAATTCGGACAAATTAAACGTAACTGGTAAATATTAACCCTTTACTTACATTCCGGACAAAGCAAAAGTAACCGGTGTAAGTAGCTGATGAGTATTTACCCTTTATCTACATTCCGGACAAAGTAAAAGTAACTGGTGAGTAGGGCAAACGCATAATAATAAAAGAATGCCATTCATTATACGTAAGTAAGTGCATGTAGATTAAGATTAGCAATCAATGTTATAATCAATTAACATCTGTCATATTAAGCATCTAGGTAACATGCAATCAATATTAACATTCATTTGAATTATTCTGTTGAACACATTTTAAATATTTTTCATTGTTCAAGGAAAAAAAGCATTTAAGATATCTCAATAGACAATAGATATGTGTATAAAATATTAAAATTCACATTATTGGTACTATGGTGACGGGGAAATAATACAAATATAAGAATTGATGAACAACTTTACGACGTTTATGCCGTTGTAGCAAACAACACTCCGTAATTCCGTTCGAATATACTTTATTTCGAAGCCTGTCATGTGTAAGCAATATTCTGGTCAAATCTAAACTCCTTTTTATCTTACACTGCGGTCTCTGTATATACTTTGTAGACCTGCTGATTCTTGACTCTCGTAAGCATGGAAACACATTGATATATTAATTAACTGTCAACCCTTACTAAGCAACCCAAGCTGGCAATTCGTGTATCATGCATAAACATCTTGCGTGGTTACCTATCCAATGCGACTAATTAGTGCGACTGTCTCATCTGTTCATTTATATATCAAATATGTTCCACAATGTTACATCGGTTTTAAATGGCAAATTTACAATAAAGAGCTTAATTTATTTTACCGCATAAATGCCGAACAAGTTACTAGCGATTCGTGCAAATTTCCAAATTACCGTGTATTTTTGGCGTTTAAAATTGCAATGACGCTAAAATACAGATATATTCACAATGTAAACGTGGTATATGTCTCCAAATACTCGTTTTAATTTTGCCAATACATAAACTTATGAGACACATTGTTTGTTTTCTTGCAGTTCAATAACCCAAGAGTTCATATTTAATATATCGAATAAATAGTTAATGCGTATGTGAATAAACATATGGAGACATCATAATCAATAATTTGAGAGTTATGCATTTCAATAAAACACTTGACATTTAAACATCTGAAAATCAATATTGAATATTTATAGGTTATTATATTTGTATTGGGATAGATGCACGAGTTCTTTGGCGTATTAATATAGCGCGACTTAGGAGCGCGACTTTAGGAACGCAATATTTATGCGCGAAGAATGAGTGCATATATCCCAATATAAATCTAATAACCTTTTTATTACATACGCACTTTTAAATTAGAACAATAAAATAGGTTGTAACATTTTTCACAATGAAATCAACAGTGTTTACATCACGTGGCATACTTTCTTTGACATGAACAGAAAATTGCACCAATCACGAATGAGTATACATTACACACCCAATATGACTTTACTACACGTCAATATGGGCGAATATTGATGTTTCCTGTTACATTAAAATTAAATGAGCTTGTAAATGCGTATGCAATAAGACTTGAATATTGTAATGTCGGCGTGTATTTCTGACTATTTGTAAACAAAACATCTGACGGATTGTACTAACAATCGTATATTCTAATCAGTTACGATTTATGTGTGTCTATACTAAAGTGTAATCCCCTAGTGGCCTGTCAGTACGAACCGTTTCAACGCGATAGATACCATTGTTATGTTCTGAAATGTTTTATGGTGCGATTCGATTACCATGTTTTGTTAATCAAACGGTATTTCTTTGTTTTTGATTGTGTTTTAATTGATTACAATTTCATTTAGGTATTGATGAAAACAGCGTTGTTTGGGTTGTCTCCGCCATTGGTTTATCCAGTATAGTCAGCCGCGTTGGGTTGGGATATGTGGCTGACAGACCTAATGTGAACAGGTCAGTATATAAAGAAGATTAGCGAGAAATGTTTCTGTATAGTTTTTTATTTCTTTCATTTTTTAGTTATCCAGTTTGCTCTTTTACAACTTTTAGTATATTTCCATAGACCATATCGTGCAAATTAAATATGTATTGCTAAAGAATGTAAATAATGACTAGGTTAATACTTTTCCTTGTTAACCGTTCTTGAAATCAACCCATTATGCATCGTTAGACATTTTAAATCTCGGCGTATGAGTGGTCAATAAGCGCTTTGACAGCATATGAATCACTGCTAAATACTATATTCTCACAAGAAGGTTTAATTCCACTGAATCAGCCGGATGTGCTTGCCTGGTGCAGTCGAAAGTAGTTCTGTATTAAAGAGTGCTAAACTTTTTTTCTTTAAAAACTTTTTTAGTGCAATTTCTTGTTATTTTTTGGCTGTAACTGTATTCTGGACATGTTGTTGATATTTGAAAAGGGAGCTCATCATGTTTTTGACAGTTTTTGATATGAATTTCAGAAGTGAAAGTAGACAGGGTACGAAATTGCAAGGGGTAAAACTAGCTTTGACCTTTGACCCGGTGTTAGTATACAACTGAAAAAATGTTTCTTAGAAGGTATTAAACCCCCTATTTACTTGTTGATGTTTAATATCAGACATGTTTATTTGCATGATAAAGTAAGTTTCCCGGAATTTTAACCAGGTTTGAGTTTTTAACAGGTTGTCAACATTCTAACTTTACTATGGAAGGGCAATGGAGACTCATTTACGCTATTATAACCAGAAGTAATTAAACAATGATTTGCAAAGGCATATCAGTTACTACGTAATTACCAGTTGCACTATTTTACCTATTTCTTTTATGTTATATTTATTTAATTTTTTGTTTTTTTGCTATTTTACCTTACAATTAAAAATGTAACTAAAGGTAAACGATATTAAAACACACTTTACTCTGTACACATAAACGCTATAATGCAAAGAAGGATAAAAGTATCGGACAGGGAAAGCAGCATTCAAGGACGACAGTCAACCACAAAACACAAAAACAAACACGCAAACAGACAAACGAAAAGGCAAAAGTAATAAAAAATGCAAACGACATCACAAACACAAAAGGGTTGACAATAGGGCTACCGCCTTGGAACGGTCAGTGGCAAAGTAGGCCACTGGGGGGTTTAAACCGGTTCTAGGGTGCACCAAACCTCACACTAACCCTACTGTCAACCCATTAAAACAGGACAGTGTAAATAAAGAAATCCCCGCCATGATTTAATCTTTAACCAACAAGGCAGCATCAATAGGCAATATAAGTAAAACACAAATATGCTCGTGTAAATATAATACAAAAAAACAATAGCCTAGAAAGCCACAATGAATGTACTCAATGACTTGGCAGAAGCCAGAGCAACAAGAGAATAAACCATTAAGGGCACGACAGGAAAGATTATAGACAAACATCAAACGCCACCGTCCCAATGGGCTTTATGTAGGCGTCATCATAGGGTCCACAGCCTGTCCGGTCATCGTACAATTAAAGAGGAAAGCATAGTGGCGAACTGTAAAAGGGTCCACCACCAAGCATGCAGTACGTTGTAAAATGATAGGGTCATAACCTCGTTTAAGCATTCAACCACTGCTATATTGAGACAGTGAAAATGAAAGGTGCCGGATAGGGTCATAACCTCCGGTTAATAATGCAAAGAAGGATAAAAATATCGGACAGGGAAAGCAGCATTCAAGGACGACAGTCAACCACAAAACACAAAAACAAACACGCAAACAGACAAACGAAAAGGCAAAAGTAATAAAAAATGCAAACGACATCACAAACACAAAAGGGTTGACAATAGGGATGCAAAACGTATAGTTAAATATGTAATAACTTAGGTTCAGTATATAAAGAGTTAAATTTAAAGTGTTTTATAGCGACTTTATGTCATTTCAATACTCATCTGTTACAATTGTCACACATCAGACGGTGAAGGCAACGATGGTAATGTCAAGCATGCGTACACATCATTGAATTTATTTTTATTAAAACCACAAATATGTGGATTTTAAAGCGGAAATATCAAGTTCAGAAATATGTTGACGTTTCAAATTTAACGGTTTTTTTTCTAGAATTATTGTTTTTGATAAAAATTACTGCTTATGAACGTACTTTTCCCCGGATATATTTTGCAATATAAATCTTAAGAAAAACGTTTGGTCAGCCGAAAGAGAGATTAAAAATGGATGGCGTATGGGCAAGTGAAATGTTCAACAAATGTATCCATCTAGAGCACACGAGACACCATTTCTAAAATAAATAGCGTTGAATAATGTAGAATTACTGTCATGTATAGGTTTATTCACGGGTTCTTAATTCTACGCTGCTGTTTTGGGGTTTGGTCTGGCTCGTTGAAGTTGTTTAAATCGTGTCTACAGAGTTTGGATTCTCAAAATATGTTTACAAGTTATGTGTCTCTTAATCAGTAGGTTTAGAAGCAGTGTATTGTTTAAAGATGTGCCTGTTGATGGTGGGATAGGGACTTGAAAAAAATATTCAAACTAAATTTTGATTCAACTTCTACACGTGTTCAAACATGATATTATTTACAAATCGAGGGGTGAACGCGAAATGTGTGTGACTAAGTAGAAATAAAGAATAAGGTACAATCGTTTCAAGTTGATCCCTCAAGGCACAATAGCAATTATTACGTTTATTCCATATATTTCCCAGTTGAAAAGTGTATTATACAAAATATGTTTACATTACTTTAAACACGTTGTGCATCTGACGGTTTACTATATCATATATTAGATCAACAAGGACATCCATTTTAAAACACAAATAATAAAAGTATCTTTCATAGAAATAATACAACTTACTTACTGACTTGTTTTGTACTTTATTCTTATTAATTAAGGTTTTTGATGTTCAAAATAGCCTTGTTGTTGACGGGTATAAGCACATCATTGTGTCCAGCTCTTACTACGCTGTGGAGCCTATTCATTTACGCAGTTGTATTTGGCATGGCCACGGGTAAGTCATTACATCAATACATTGCTTTTTGCAAGGATTTACTGAGATTTCTGTGGGACGGAAAAGTGATAATAACTACGGGAAAATATTTCAAGTTCTTTTCTTCGATTATTTAAGTTACTAAATATCCGACGTTTAAAGTTGCGTGCGTAATATCTTTTGCTAACTTTATAACCATATTCTTATCCTGTTTCTGCAGTAATTCTAAGAATTTAAACATACTAGATATATTATAATAATATGTTTTAATATAATTGTCCGGATTATTGTGTAACACGGACAAATTAAAGTAAAATGGTATTCATCTTCCAAATCAATACTGAGACAATATCTTTCATTTCTATGTACTCTATTACGAGAGTATCTACCAGTCTGTATTCTTAAAGAATGTGCTGATATTCTGAATTTTGTTAAATATGGTCTGAGATTACATGGTAAAATATCAAGGTATGATTCATAATTAAAACTCAATTTACAATTATCATATAATTCAAGTATACCAATTGACTCTTTATCTACAAACCATCGTTGTATAAAACAATCAACAAAGCTTTGTCTAAACGTATTTATAAAGTATTTAGCATTAACAGAATGTGTTGCCGTTATTCTTTCTTCCACTTCTACTTTTCTGTTATGTTTTATTTCTATAGTCTTATTATCTTAAAATGTTCTACTACATATCATGTTGTAGTTAATCAATTTTAATAGCAATTGCCATTCATTATATTTGTTAAAACTCCATTGTAGGAAACGCCGTAACTAATGTGGGTAGCACTTGTGGCCCGATCCGATTGCATTATACTATATAATATATAAAATATGTTTAAATCATAATATCTTGCAAAGATTTACAGATATCTGAGGGATAGACATATAATTTCTATTTTTCACTTGAAGGATGTTTTGAAACATGTTTTACTTTGTTTTCTTCGGATATTTAAGTAATAAAATGAACTATTTTGGAACGTAAAAATCTGATAACGAACGATGTTCATATCCATTGGGAAATAAATAAAGTTCATTAAACGTTATATAGCTATCGGTGTTAGATTATACGTAACCATTTACTCTTATTTTCTTTGCTAAATTACAATACAAAATGCATTGCTTCATTGTAATGCATATGTAATCTGTAAACAATTTCTGTAAACAATTTGTTAAAGTAATCTTTACTTTCAGAAATACAAACGTTGTTATGTTAGTATGTGAATGGAAGAGGAGTTTGTCATAACTGAACCAACTATTCTTGAAAAATTGTATTAAAAGTGAAAGGTGAACGGCTCAAGAATTTGGTTACATTCAATGGTAAAGACGATACCACCGATACACAATAATAACACAAAATAAAGAAATTATTATTATTATTATTATTGTTATTAAAACGTAATTAAATGACAATATTTCGTGACATATTTGACAAGAAATTTACTTTTGTAAAATCAAAGATAAAAAATTGGAAGAATCTTCCAACAATTTAATTGTGCGTATCAATGCTTTTCCTTAGAGTGAAAATACTCACGCTCCTGCACTACGCTCAGCCTCGATATATCCCGTGGATAAGGCTCAAATTTAGCCTGATATAGCCTTTGCTTCATGTTCAGGCTAACAAAGAAAATATGTAAGGATAAATCTTTATTTTGCTGTTGCAAATTTCTTTACATGATGTATAGGTATAACTCTTTCGCTGACGTCCGTGGTTCTGGTAGATCTGCTTGGCATGGATAGGTTGACAGATGCATTTGGGATGAACAATCTTCTGACAGGAGTAGCCACTCTCCTTGGTCCACCACTGGCAGGTTTGTTCAGTCCCTAATAACACGCTACATGTACGTTATTACTATAAACCCCTTCAAATATAATGTAGTCTCTGTGTTCATGAATTGCTTTGTTTCTGTCATATTCTGCTTTTATCAACATGGTATGTTTGTTACTATTCTTTTCTAAAATTGTCTTGGTAAATTGCCTCAAATGCTGTCAACACTCGTTGTTTTCTATAAAGGTAGATATAAAAGTCGAAAAGAAAATGTATAGACTTCTCTTTACCTCAATGTATCTGCCGAAGGCCTTTATCAGGAAAATATAATTCATTAAATATAACTACGTATTGACTATATACATGCATACATACATACATACACTTTGGCAGCAGAAAATAGAGACAGACTGGATAAAAACACTTTACCGCCAGACTAAACAATTGTAACATGAAGATTAGGTGGGTGTTTGCTAATATAGGACAGGTTAACTTCACATGATGGCACCACAACATTTATTTACAGAAGTGATTAGTCAATCAGGGCGACATGATTTACGTTTGAAATTTTAGTGATAAAAAAAGTTGGAAATATGTGGTTATATCTACTTAATCAGTTCACGTTGGTTTGGTAGGAACTGTTGTTTGAAATTAACTATAAATGTTTCATATTCAGGTTTCCTGTTTGATGCGACTAGCAATTACGATGCGTCGTTCATAACAGCGGGTATAGCCATGACAGTTGGTGGACTGTTGATGTTTCTGACACCATGTGTGATTAAATCCGACTCGAAGAAAGACCTCGCTATATATGTAATAACGCCGGAGAAAAACTGATCTATAGGTTATTACATTTGAGGATAATTAAATAAAATAAAAACAGTTTGAAACTTGAGTGATTTTGATATTTCAATAAAATGCTATTTTTCACCCACAAATAATATTATATATTTTTCGCATGATTATTGATGCCTTAAGAAAATCAACCACCATTTCAAGAAAGACGCTATAAATAAACTTGTAAGTACAAAACCTGAAATTTCACTTAACTTTAGATGGGATAAACAAATCAGCTTTTTTTACAAAACTGTTCGGTGTATTTCGGTATATGTTTTAACTTTGGCGTAAATTTAAATTTCGCGTCCATTGATCCATTGGTTATGATTACACGATATGAATCAATTGACAAAACATATCCGAAACTGTTACATCTACAGAACAAACTTTATTTCCACATAGATGGGGATATGTGCTAACCGGGCAACTTCTTATGGGGTCTATGTTTCTCAACTTTAATGTTGTCGTTTTCGTTTTCGGCCGTATCCAAAGGTCCATTATCATACTCTTTTTTATCACGTTTTTTCTAAAGCTTATAGTCGAGTTGAAGATTTTGATATTCTTAATCTTTATTTGCCAAGGACAATACACAACACAACGAGTGGTGAATACAAGGTTACCGACTTGGAACGGTCAGTTGGCAATATGGCTTACTGGTTAACTTAAAACAAGTTTATGTGTACACAAACTCGCTATTATCTGTCTTCAGTGCTCCAATTTACAAGACGGTGTAATAAAAGTACATCCCATCAAAAGGAAATCTTTAACACTAAAGTCCACATCCAGAGAAATTAATTAGCGATACACGTACATGTTATTGTAAAAATGTATATGTATAAAAAAATATATAAATAGACACACCTCAGCATGTTTCAAGTATTGTATTGAAACACCACAGCCAAAGAGAAAATCAATCTAGGATATGACCAGAAAACATGAGAAACTAAAGTTAATATACCCACCTCCCCTTTCAGGGTTCAGGAAGTGCAATCATAGGGTCCCATAAGGTTGTCAGGTCATCACACAAAAGAAATTTGAAGCGTACAATAGTTAATCACCAAGCATGATGTGCGTTGTTGTGTGACGCTCCACGCCTTCACTTATTTGTTGTTGTGAGATAATTTGGGTAGTTTCTTATATTTTCACTCATAACCAGTCATATAGACTAATTTATTTTAACACAGTCTACTGCTTTGTAATTTTCATCAATTTCGGTTAACATTTTCTAGGGTAAGGACGCATAACATCTCTCTCTCCAAAATTCGTTAACATCTGCTATATTTCTAACACCAAACCTTTCGAAAACATTTACATTGAGAGACCCCATCTCTATTGTAATACGTAGTTCATTATTTCGGCCGTATTTAATTTATTTGGTTGTAATTTTCACTTTTAAAGTATCCTGTCTTCCTGTACTTTCGAGAAAACCAACGTGATGCATGAATTATATTAATATGTGTTTTGGTATAAAAAATAATCATGTATTGTATAAAACTAAATGTTATGATATTTAAAGAAATGTTCTGTATTTAGACTAAAATGACATTGCCTATATCATAGAATGTTGCATGCGGTGATGTGTAACGTGTTCAGACACCATATATATACAGCACTTTGAACCATGACCCTGCATTAATTGTAAGACATGCGTATTCATATCGCACTGAAATCGTTTATGAAATAAGTGTCATATTTCTGCAGGAAATATTCAAATGTATTTGACTTAGGAATTCTACCATAAAATATGTTCAATGATCCCCTGAGGTTACCTCTTGATTCAGAGTGTTGAATTTTATATTGAGATAGTGCAGACTAGCAAAAGCTGAGTTTTTATTTCACGATAACTCATAATCATTGGCATGCTGTCATAAATTTGCCAATTTGGAGCGAATAGTTAGACGAATACATGATTCCCTGATATTATCTGATTCATAGATGTGGACCACCAAGACAAACTTCTGCTGGGGTCACATCGTAGTTTCATAGAAGAAGAAGAAGAAGATTCTTTATTATGCAATAACCCTAACAAGAGTCATGAGCATAGCATCAATAATTACATTTATGATACAATTGTGGCATGGTAAGATGGCACACAATAGTACATATCATGATATATATAAATAACAGTCTATTCAGGTACATAGTTATAATAACAAATGGCATTATATCTGACTGAAAGTTAAATTTGTGTTAGTGTTTGAGTTACGCCGTCATTTAAAAAACAACAAAATAGATTTATGTACTTTTGTTTATTGCTAGTTTTCGATTGCTGATGAACAGATTGGGTAGAAAATTGTATCAATTACATATTGTGGATGTCTTTCTTAAAAGTGGGTAGGTCTAACGACTGTACATTAAAGACATTTGCTGTAGTTTTCCATGCGCAGCTTTTTTGTGCGACTTCTCTTCTAAAACTATTGGATGGATTTTCCTACAAATTTACAGGAATGTTGCTTTTGATATCTAGTTGTTTTTTTGTCTTTTTTTATTTTTTTGAATTTATTTTTTTATTTATTTATTTTTTGAAATTTTTTTTATTGTCTTTATTTAAATGAAGGCCTATTATTAGATACATAAAATAGGGAAAATATAGCATTTTGTAAAAATTCCAACAAAATTAAATAATTTAAGCATAATGGTATGGTTCCAAAAACCAATATTAAATCTCAATATGCATAGTGACCTATAAATTTAATTGAATATATTGTCTAAATATATGTTCAAATAAGTGCCTAGGAAGTTTAAACAAATTCTGTTATTAGGAACATAACAAAAAAGAAAATATACCATTTCTATATAATTTCATACAAAACTTGGCCTTTTAGCATAGGGGTAGGGTTTCAAATTCTTTTTCTAAACAAGCATGGGGACCTATCATTTTTATTGTACATTTGTTTTTATATATGTTAAACTATGGCCTTAGAAAGTTTTAAAAAATTCTG
The DNA here is from genome assembly GCA_037043455.1 of Cyrtodaria siliqua. Lineage (NCBI taxonomy): Eukaryota > Metazoa > Mollusca > Bivalvia > Adapedonta > Hiatellidae > Cyrtodaria > Cyrtodaria siliqua. The sequence continues at coordinate 261,981 of JAWPHD010001894.1, forward strand.
TTATTGAGAACATACAAAAAAAAAAGGAAATTGTATCATTATGGGCTAATTTGTGCATAAATTGTGGTAATGGTCTCAACAGATTTTGTAAAAAAAATATAGGTTTTACAAAACGATAAGCTTTAAATGTTATTGTAATTAAATGTTCTTTACTTTAATACAATTTTAGCAGAATTGTGACCAATGAATAAATGATTAGACTTCAAAAATATCTTATTTAGCTATCTCATGGACTTGTTCAACTTTTTGGACAGATTGACATGACGGTGGCATTACAAATTATTTTTTAAAATTTTAAAAGCATGGTGACCTACCATTTTTTTGCCTTTTCTGTCTATATAAATAACAGACTTACTGTACAAAAAGTTTAAAGAAAATCTGTTATGCTGAAAAAACTATAGAAAATGTCTTTAAATTAAACATATAGTTGCTTATAGCTTTTGTAACGACCTTATTATGTATAGCTAATGTCCATGGATCTGATTATACGTGTCGTCATGCATTATATATTGAAACTTACTAATCATAATGATGTTTTCTCAATATGAATAAATGTTAATTGAAACTTCTGTTTTGGTGTTCCCTAAAAGTCCAATATATGTGTTGAGTTTTGAGATGTCCTTAAATCTAAAAGACGTGTTCATTACTGACACGCCGAACCCATTTTAGGGAAGTTAATGTGGTTCAGGATGGTAGTTGTTGACTTATCAATGGCGGCCATTCTGGATTGCCATAACTTATGTCGACCGACTTTAAAATGAACCCCCAGATTAGCCAGGGCGGAGTTCTAGTACCGAGGTTATTCAAACAAGTGTCCCTAGAATGTCCTCATGTTATGAGTCTTCATAAAACTTTAAAAACAACTATCGAGACAGCAAACGATAGAGTCGGTCGTGACAGTAGTACCAAGGTTCAAATCTTTTCTGACGAATATCCTGATTAATTTTGTAAAGGGATCAAGAAATCCGCCAGGCCCACTTAATTTCCGAAGTTTATATTTCACATCTACGTAGAAAAACGTTTGTGCTACTCCTATTTGAGGAAATGCTTTTGGGTTGGTGTTGTACTTCATCAGAAGGTTTTCGTTGCGGCGATAGAAATATCGATGTAGTTTATGTTAACAAAACCAAGAAGTTTACAGTGTAATAACTTTATAGATTTCGATCACTGAAATCCTCAACATCGTTACATGCCCTAGCAAAACGAATGAGCTGGAAGATCTAAACCCCCGTATGATGTAGCACAAGTACGCCCCCATATACATGTGGATAGGTAACGATGTCAAAGTCGGTCTTCTCACTAATCATATGTTTTAGCATGTGTGTAATCATTTGAAATCGACAGATCAAAACCAAGGAATTTTGCTATGGTATCCGAACTAAATTGTATTATAGTAACCCTAGTCTGCTTTTAAATTATATAAATAATTTAAGAACTATTCTGCGACAAGGACTATCACAACCCGACTTCTATGGCGACGTGAATTTAAACATCCTGGATATATAACTTGCATACACTCGTTTTTAAACTTGTTAAAAAGTTTATCAAAAGCAGTTATCACCTTATTATTTTGCAACGCATTGCATGTTTAATTGTTGGCACATTTACAGTTCGACACTACGCTTTCCTCTTTGATCGCTCGATGACCAAACAGTGGGCTACATGATGACGTCTACCTAAATCCTCAAAGAACGGTAGCGTTTGATGTTTGTCTTAAATATTGTCTTGTCGTACCCTGTATGGTGTGTTCTATTGTGTCTATGGCAGCTACCAAGACATGGAGTACTTGCATTGTGAGTTTCTTGGCTTGTTTCTTTTCTGTTACGATATGCATGATCATCTATGTGTTAACTTATATTGCCTATTTATACTGCCTTGTTTGTTAGAGCATATTACATGGCGGAGATTTGTTAATTTACACTGTCCCGTTTTATTTGAATGACAATAGAGTAAGAGTGAGGATCGGTGCACCCTAGAACCTGACATTTTCCCACTGACCGTTCCAGTGCGGTAGCACTATTGTCAACACGTTTGTGTTTGTGATGTCGTATGCCTTGTTTTTGTTAACATTGTAATTGTTGTTTGTGTTAATGCGTGTTTTTAGCTGACTGTGTTCTATAAAAGCGAAATTGCCTGGTTGACTTGTATGCCTGCTTTTATCGACAGAAGACACGATGATGTCCAGTTTGATGAAGAAATGCTTGCTCTGTGCAACTGTTTGAAATTGGCATGTAGTCAGTTTGATTGGTCAATGGTTAGTATATGGAGAAATAATCTGTTAATCTTTAAATTATGTTTATACGTATCCTAAATGACCATATCAATTTCATTTTTCTAGTACGGAAGGTCAGTAGTGGATGTATGTTTATGAAATAACTATTCATAAAGGACCTTACAGCTACAACTAAGTAATTTGTATAGATTCTTTATACTATTGTTTTCATCAAACACAGTGGTTGCGCATGCGCAGTTGAGGTCTGTAATCGACAGTACGGCCATCTTTTTGGGTTGGATTTTGAGTGAGAAATAGGTCACAGTGATTTGAAGTGATGTGTGAGATAGATGATATTTAGTTAGTGTTGTTGTTGCAGATGTAATTTTTTTATTTAGTTTGGAGGCAGGTACTCCGGCAGTTAGGCCACTACTATAATTTGGTAGTGAACACTGAAGTGTCAAGTCTGCGTACGGGCAACTGGGTTATTAGGAGATGGTTGAGTGAATGAACACCTTTTTATTAAGTAAATAACAATATATATTATATGGAACCGATTGCTTATTTTTGAAACATTCACGTGTTTATAGTAGATATAGTTGTTATATTGTTTATTTATTCTTTATTGTTTCAATCTCTAGCAAGAGTTGTCGTTCCTTGGACATTATTATTATTTTCGTTTTGATACTATTGCGCATGCGTGGAGATAGGGCGCGCCATTTTGTGAAGAGTCTTGTTGAAGTTTGTAGGTAAAATACTGTTCTGTTTTCTAATGGTATGTTTTATGTGGTAGACTAGTGCTATTTAATAGCTTAGTTACCTATGTGTAAAGCTGCAGTAGTGTTTCGGTCAGTAGTTAATTGTGCTCTCCGTCGTCCCTTGGAATCTGGATGTGACTTTTTCCATCATAATTAGCCATGACATAATTGATAAATTTGGATGGCCCTCAACAAAGATGTAATTATTTATTCAATAGATGAGTATCCGCGTAGTAAATATTAATATATGCTGAAACGCAAAAGGAACGCATATTTTATATATTTGACTTTTCCCCCCAAAACATAAAAATATTAATAATAAGTCAATTATTCTGATTGCTAATCGTATTCCAAAACTAATTAGCACATTTATCCGATAAAAATAATGATGCGTGACGATCCACTTCAAATTTTTAAAATATTGCACGTGGACCCCGTGCGCTATATCGCACAGGTGTTATCAATATCATAGCAGTCAGTACATAGAGAATAATAAATGGGTATTTTCATATCACACCCTATATCAGGCCTGAGACGCCATATCAGCTCGAGAGCTTTAGCTAGAGGGCTGATACGGGTCGAGGTCCTGATATAGGGTGTGATATGAAAATACACATTTTTTAGTCAGCTTTGTCGAAATGTCAGCTTCAGCTCACTCACTACGCTGTTTTCCATTGAGAAAAAAAGAGTTTTTATCAATAGATCTAGTCCATTCTGATGTGCCCATGTCTGTCGCGTAAGTGTTACACAGCATTCAATTTTTCCTAAACCTTATTGAAAATGAATTTCATTGAATTTGAAATTTTCTAATCATGATGAATTGTCATAAGTGTTTATTTCATCCATGGATAATGATTATATAGCCAATAATCTGCCGCGAAAACAGGATGGAAGTAATTACTGAAACGCAGACGATAAACGACACCCGTGACAAATCGTATACAATCGTAACTAATCGGTTATTTCCGTATCACTCCGGTAAAAGGATCGTGATGAAGATTCAGTTATTTCCGTGATATGACATTTTTTCACCCTATATTTCATGCGTGCAATAAAGCTTTATTGCCCGACTTTATTGCCCGGCAACGAAATCCTGATGGATATGACTAGCTAGGTTTATGTCGTATCGTATATTCAAAAGCAACGTATTTATAGGGAAGTATGTGATGAATTGGACTGTAGACATTAGTGTATATTGTAAAAAGACATACAAAAACAAAAACATAGCAACAAAACCAAGCCGTCGGTATGCTCCAAGCTGGAAGACGACAGCAATATGTCGCTCGCCATTTTAATTGCCATCATACACTTACGAGACTTTGGCAGCGGTTCCAGCTCACTGGACTTACATTCCCGTGGTATTCTTGCACACAGTGAGGGCATTCATATACCCCTCATCAAATAACACTATTATCCGCCAGGGTTTGACACTACCCATTTTACCAAAGAGCCCCACAGGGCCCTTAACTTTTAGAAACAAATGCCCTTCCTAATTTTTAAGGGCCTGACACTTTTTGGTATTAGATAATGATGGAAAATGCTCAGGCCTAATTAATTAAAATATTAAATGTTTCCCCCTCCCACGACCGACCAGAAAATATCGTCGCGACCCAAACAATTTTATTGCGGAAACCGTAATAATATTTTGTGTTGCATTTTCGAAGAAAAATGCGATACATAGGAATCACTTTGTCGTCCTTCAGTATTTCTGCATCATATTTATTATAAGTGCTTACTTCTCAGTCAGAACTGACATAACAGACAAAAACACATTGCAGAATTAATGTTTTTTCTCCAATTCTGAGTGACTGCTGCTTTCTGATTGGGAAAATTGCTGCCACAGTTGGGAAAAAACAGTCAGGTTTTCGATTGGGAAGAGCCCTTGAGGTCATTTACAGGCCTCTATTACATAAGGTAAAAAGCCCTGCAAGGTCACACTGAATGTCATCTATGGGGTTAAATACTTATATTTTTCTTCATGAAATACTTAGTCAGGCTAGTTTTTCAACTGACAAAATGCTGACAGGCGACACAAGTGTTCCGTTGAACATCCGTCTAGTTTGTTTTTGGTACGAAAGAATTAAGAACGAAACACGCTTTTGGGGACGAATCAAGCTCTGGATGGCCTAGGCGCCTTTATTTGCAATATCTTGAATGTTGACGTTACTAGGTATGAAACCATTAACGGGGCTTTTTTTCACCAAATTGGGAAGAGACCCAGTCCTGTCCATTTTAGAGAAAAAACGTGCACTTCTTTATCATTTTGGGAAAGATGTAAGATTTCCTCAATTAAGTAAATATGACAATATTTGGCTTTATTTACATTTTTTCATCCCTTATTTACTCTAATTACTGACTTCTCTGTCATAACTGACTTAACAGACAAAACATATTGCAGAATTAATGATTCTTATTTCCTCCATATAGGAGATTCACATAGTATACAAACAACAATGACAGATAACTAAGTACACATACAAAACGAGAATGTATATACATGTTGGCAGTTATAAATGCAAAATCAAACAAAAGCAAATCTGTGCCGGGAACTGGCGCTGAAGCATTCGTATTATATAATTATTTATGTTTACACTGTTACATATTTTAACCACACCCGATGTATGCACCTAAATATCGTACCATAAAACCGGTCTATTTTATCTGAGAGAAGTATTTCACTCATGTTACTGTTGGCACCAAGGAACACATTAACAACGTCGCTTTTGTTAAGCGCCGAAAGTGTTTCTATTACCTGTAATCCAAATTGGTTTTGTATTTTTAACCACATATTAGTTCTTTCATTTGCTACGTATAGGCAATCGCAAATGCAGTCAACAACATTGTCTGTTATTACATCTCACCTTTTGCAGTTTTCATTTATTCTCGTTATATTTGCAATAATCACACAAACAGCCTTACAATACTTGAGAGATGTTGGATGATTCCTAGGATATAACCATACATTGGATTCCCTATAGCTACTATGAATTGAGCAAAACCTCATAATTCATGTTCAGCCAGCCTATTGTTCAATTCAGTGGGTATAGTTTCATTTATTGAAGATGGGCTATGAAAGAGACTCAATACTGAACTTAGTTTATATTTATCATGTTTATTGGAATAACAAGGCCATGGCTTCAGCATAATATAACAAAAAACATAATGTGCATAACAAATGTGCAGTCACGATATTTATAACAATTTGAAAAAAGGTCATAGCTCCGACCAAGTTTTGAAGTGAATGAAAACTGTACTCAATGAACCCTGGGACCAGATGTTCACAAAGCCAGATATTTAAAATTTAGTTGCTTTCCTTCAAATGTTCTCGTAAAATAATTACTACACACTGCTGTGACCGCGACATACTGCCAACCCTATGGAATATCCACCGCTGAAGCCACGACAATAGGATTAATATTCTTAGGACTTCACATCTGTATTAGGATACGCTGTGCCCAAACCGCCATTTCTCGAGTAATGTAACTGAAATGTATATATAAAACTGGCAAAGCAAAACAGAACAATAATATGTATAGGTAATAAAATGAGGGTATGGGAGGGAGGGTATTTTTCATAAATGAACGACACATGCTAAAGTTTGCAATTTACATCTGATACCGCCTGCAGAAAATGGCCGCATCTTTAGAGACAGATAATTGATGTAGCGTACGATTTACACACTCATTAATAAACCAAAAACAAATAAGCAGGATTGCGAATTGTTTATGAAAATTATCAATCCCACTTAAATAAAAGGATTTATGTCGATGAACGACAAATCCCATTATTGAAGATGGGCTATGAAAGAGACTCAATACTGAACTTAGTTTATATTTATTGGAATAACAAGGCCATGGCTTCAGCATAATATAACAAGAAACATAATGTGCATAACAAATGTGCAGTCACGATATTTATAACAATTTGAAAAATGGTCATAGCTCCGACCAAGTTTTGAAGTGAATGAAAACTGTACTCAATGAACCCTGGGACCAGATGTTCACAAAGCCAGATATTTAAAATTTAGTTGCTTTCTTTCAAATGTTCTCGTAAAATAATAACTACACACTGCTGTGACCGCGACATACTGCCACATGCCACAAGTGGTGACAGAGGCACCACGAGAGGCACCGCCAATAAAATGGGGGAAGAAGAGCACAGCAGTGAAAAGAACAAGTCAGTCCTCAAATGGAGGTATGGCTGACGCACTTCACAATCGAAGCGATTTGTCTCGCCAACAACAACATTCATCATATGACCCAAATATGGTCGACAACATTCAACAAATGACCCAAATATGGTCAATTATAACATTAACTGTCACCCAAAATGTGCCAACCACATAGTAACCCATAAGGGGTTAACAAATTAACGAAGGATAAGCAGATAACCTTATATAGAGGTTATACATATATGCCAAAAAAGTGACTGCACATCAACATAATTTGAATTCATTTTATTAAAGCCACGGGCCGTTTTCAGAAACTAAAGGCGAATTTCTGGCATCTGTACTTCAACAATTTCGGGATATCTAATATATCCACCATTCATTCGGAAAACCTCTATTACAACTTGACTATTTACCCTAATCCTGACTTTGTCCAAAGCTTTATAGGACTTTTCATTTCCATAATATAAGCGTGGTAAAATCTGCGACCAAACAATCTAACTTCAGAAATCAAGTCGTTTTATGTCATGTAGTGTTTTAATAATACTTTTCCTTAATTTATCTGAGGGTACTTGACCAATGTCATTGCCTCCCACATGCAATACCAATATATGTGGGTGGTCCTCAAGAGATAACAACTTTAATGTCTTCAACACTTGGCACTAAGTCATTGAAGTGAATTTTGAAGTGAATTTAAGATACACATCACCATGCATAGAAGTAAATTTATAGTCGGTAGAAACGAATTATGTGTTTCAATAAAAAATCTGTTTCAATGTTCTTTCTGTTCCATAATGGCATCCAACCACAGGCAGACACCTCTGCAACCCATTAATTAAATTCAATGTTACAATTAACTTCAGCTTTTGAATGACCACCTATGTAAATAATTATTTATTCAAGAAGACTAGGACTAAAGCATTTCCAAATTTACAAATACATTCTATTATGTCCTTTGACTATAAACTAGGAATATGTATCCTTTTCAAGTAGACTGACCCACGTGTTAAAGGTTGAATGCAAAACTATTGCATCTTCATATAAATGAAGGAGACGCAATTGCGATTGACTGAATGCCATTGAAAAGCAGCTTTCCCACCAACAACAGCCACATTGTACAAGGTATATACGTCGGTTAAAAAGCCACTGATATATAACATACAAATTTTGAGTAATCCAAACTCTATAGCCACAATATAAACGGCTTATGGCTGGCTAAACCCTAAAACTGGAGAGTTGAAATGTTACCAACTCACAACCCACTCCACGCACATTCAATCACGGGTATTTTAAGAACCCATGAATAACAACCACCCTCAACAGGCACATACCCATCACCACACGACCTGAACATCTGGATAGTGTTGACAAATATTTCTTTTTTGTGCCTTCAAGAACAACTTACTTGGTTTATGAATGCCTCCCTTTATTCGGAGATAGTTATTAAAAGGAGTTTTAAAGGTGTTATATATATAATTGATGCGACAAGTGTTTTAAAAATTTAAATTTGGGTCATGCATAGAACGGGTCATGCATAGAACAGTTTTACTTCGAGTATAGAAGTGCCTATTATAGTTTAGTGACCATGCACAGAACTCAGTGCTATATATAGGGTAGTGACAAACCCAACTGGAATAATACATTCATTACGTCATATCGGTTAAAAGGCGGAGGGACAATAAACCTGTGCACTACACCCACCCACAAACACACAAATTAAATAGATACCGGTGCCATTTCATATGCCTTGTTTAACAATGACAGGATAAATAATACTCATCGAACCAATGGAATAGCCATGAAATAAACCATATGAAAAACATCTGAATTCTTCCAAGGTCTTGGAAAATGGAACGCCACTTATAAATCCATTGTCAATGTATCAACCAGTTCTGGGGATATATTCCCAAATTCTACACCAAATATTTTGGATACATCTGACATTCGCAATGTTTGAAATGTCGCTTTGTGATTTATGTTTAACTTGTATAACTAAGAAATGGAACATTACATACAATACCAACACTTGGCCTCTATGACCTGTCCACAACATCACGCCCGGTACACCCACATTTTGGTCAGGAACTTTTGACTGGCCCTAAGTCAACTTGATAGTGACACAAACTGAAATATAAGGCAAAGTCTTTGAGAGAATGAAATAAAATAAAGCCTTAAATAAGTGACAGGTATCCAATTATAAGTAAGCAGCATCTGCAAATCCACCAGTATACAAAACAACAGCCACTATAATGAAAACAACCCTGTACACAAACAATTAAATGTGTAAAGTGGATCGCTAGACAAATAACACTGGATCTTTTATAACCCGGCTTATTAGCAGCAGCAGTCAGCAGCAGCAAGTTAAAAATTTGCTGAAATCCACAAAAACTGTTAGGTATACTTATCAGAAATTTGTTAAGAGAACCTATTGCAGAAACACTGCAATTACTGTCAACAACCACAATTTCATCATCAGCCCTGGAGACAGGGTTCGACACTAACAGTGTCCCAGGATCCCGAGGATCCCAGATTTTCAGGTGGGATCTCTGCTTCTAGAAGCTGGGGATTCCACTGGGAACCCTGCTTTTGCCGTCAGGTTCTTATTAAGAACACACTATATAGATTATTTAATCGAAAATCTCCCAAACATCGAGCACAAAAATTGTCCGAAAAAGGTAATTCAGTCTGCCTTTCGTTCTACCTCTATTATCGAAGATCCCTAATATTAATCGCTTTCGCTAGGCGCTTATTAGGCCAGACTAAAATGCTCTTTATTTTATGTGGGATCCCTAATGTTGAAGTGGGCACCAAGATGTACAAAGTAGGGATTCCAGTCGGATCCAAGACAAAAAATGTTAGTGTCGAACCCTGGGAGAGTGAATAATAGCAGCAGAAGTTAAATGTATAGGGCACAACGACGACCATAACATCAATGGCCAACATAATGGCTTGATTCAACATTAATTTTCATTAACAACATGGTGACAAACAAGTTATTTATATAAATTGTTTTCATAATAGTTTCATGATCAGCCCTGGAGAGTGAATAATAGCAGCAGAAGTTAAATGTATAGGGCACAACGACAACCATAACATCAATGGCCAACATAATGGCTTGATTCAACATTAATTTTCATTAACAACATGGTGACAAATAAGTTATTTATATAAATTGTTTTCATAATAGTTTCATGATCAGCCCTGGAGAGTGAATAATAGCAGAAGAAGTTAAATGTATAGGGCACAACGATGACCATAACATCAATGGCCAACATAATGGCTTGATTCAACCTTAATTTTCATTAACAACATGGTGACAAACAGGTTATTTATATAAATTGTTTTCATAATAGTACTTAAAGAGCATTATCAGAAGCAAGTTATCATTGACATCATCCTCATAATGACACCAGAGTGTATAATATTTACTTATTTGTATAGCTCTACTAAATCAGTGATTAAAGGGTCACACGGCAATATTTTTTCATTTTTATTTTTTATTCAAATTAGCCGCACAATTTATTAATCCAGTATCATTTGGACGTAGAAGTTGCTTGCATGTTTCTTATTATTATGCCATGTTTAAATATATAATTGATGCAATATAATCAACAGTTAGTAATATCAACTTTTTATTTATTTATTTTTATTTTTTATTTATTTATTTTTATTTTTAATAACCCAACTGACTTAAAGCCATAATTTATTAACCCGATTGACTTAAAGCCATAATAAAGTAGAACACACGTCCTGTTTCCGTAAGCGTTGCAACATCTGTTCCGTCAGCCACAACCCAGTGGGCACATGACGTCAATGTGACGTTGTATCCAACGTTGGGCTATGACGTTGGATTGACGTTGGATTTTGGTTGAAAATGAAAGTCAGGTAGACGTCATATTCCGACGTTGATACAACGTCAAACCCCGACGTTGGATTGACGTTGGACTCTGACGTTGATACAACGTCAAATCCCGACGTTGGATTGACGTTGGATTATGGTTGAAAATGAAAGTCAGGTAGACGTCATATTCTGACGTTGATACAACGTCAAATCCCGACGTTGGATTATGGTTGAAAATGAAAGTCAGGTAGACGTAATATTCTGACGTTGATACAACGTCAAATTACGACGTTAGATAGACGTTGGATAGTGAACACAGATAATCTGAACACATTTAAATACATTTATTCATTGTATAGACACACAGTACAACAACCGAATAGAACCCCACGGGGCAACGACAAACTAATTCATTCCATTCAACTGACCCAAGCCGAGTTGTGTTTACACTATGAATAGTACTTCTACAAGAAATGAACAAAATGGCGCCAACTTGGCCAAGATAAACAATGAAAATTTGTCATCACGTTTGGCAGATGCATCGCTCCCTCTCTATATATAAGTCTATAGCAATAATTAGTGGTATAATACCTACATAGAGTATGGTCTCGTCGAGTTGGTTGATTTAAATATTGATATTGGCGTACCCACAGATGTGTTTAGATTACCCAACGAGATGAGACCAAACTCTAATTGATTTGTAGCATGTCTATTTCATGTGTCTGCCATACTCTAACTTCCGATAACTGGTATTTAGAGTACACCATTTATTCTGACAGAGTGTTATTTTCTAATACACCAGCACTATACAGCCTAGTTTGAAATATCTCGTTATATTCAACGATATATCACTGTAACATCTGCAACGTTCGGAGGATAAGCAAGGCAATGCGAAAGATATCACTGTAACGTTTGTAACGTTCGGAGAATAAGCAAGGCAATGCGAAAGATATTCACTGTAACGTTTGCAAAACGTTAGGAGAATAAGCAAGGCAATGCGGAAGATATTCACTGTAACGTTTGCAACATGAGGAGAGTAAGCTAAGCAATGCGAAAGATTTCAGATGTGTGCTTATTTTCACATTTTAGGGGTATTATAGAATAGAAATATAACCTCGTTTACGGTGAATTATCTTGTTATATATCACACTTTCTCGTTCAATTGTAAACAATAATTTCACCCTTCGGGCTCATGAAATTATTGTTTACAATTGAACTCCAAACCGTGATATATTACACTATAATTCACCGTAAATGATGTTCTATTTATTAATAAAACAATTTACACATGTGCAAATACAAAGGGAATTTCAGTGACCGTGCTACAAAATTACATATAACACTAATATATTTTTTTCAGTATACATAACATGTAGTCCATTGGAATATCGACAATACCATTTTAGTAGAACATACAATATAATGTAATTTTAAGAGTTTATCACTAAGTATCGGAATACGTAACTCATTTATACACATTCTAAATACGTCTCCGTGGCCGAATGGTTAATTAACGACGTTGCGTTGTAAACCTTCGCCTCTCACCGCTACGGGTTCGAATCCCACTGGGAGCGCGACTTGTAAGTGAGGGAGTGTAGATTCTTACGGATGGCGGGAGGTGTACAATACTGGTTCTACCCAGGAAAAGTGGGTGGTGTGCCTCCACCACAAAACATCGACCGTCATATTATAGGTTATTGAATTTGTATGGCTAAATATTACTTGGAACGAGTTGTTTTGGCAAAGGACGACGAGCTTGCGAGTCGTCCTGCGTCAAAACAACAAGTTCCAAGTAATATTTAGCCATACAAATTCAATAACCTTTTTATTGTATACTTTCATATTGTTTTTGATCAATGTTAATTGTATGACTATTACTTTTCATTGTATTTGTGTTATTTTTATAGCTTTTGATGGAATTCCTATCTTGCCATTCAGTTTCATTTTGTGTGGATGATTATTTTGCGCGAAAACGACGTAGACGTCGGGTGACGTCATTAAAAACATCAAGCGAATTTCTAAAGTTTGTTTACCATTCGATAACGTTAAAAACAGTGGGTGAGTGACCATTTGAATTATTTTATCAATTTTTGCCATAAAAGGTTGAAAAAAAACACGTATTTTTTTGTTGACACTATAGGAAGGATTCCGTTATTTTTATTTGAAAGTAGTTCCTTATTTCTATTTCGCGGCTCTTAGCAAGCACGAGCAAAAGTTCCCGTGCAATATCAATTTGTGCAATATCGTAGAATATTGCACACTTAGCTCAATGCAAACTAAACGGGACAATATGAAAGTATACAATAAATAACCGTACATGTGTTGAAAATGACGTAAAACACAATACAAACAAACACATTCTGAAACATGTAATGTCATTAGTAACCACGACCCTGACTATTACGTAACAGCTTATACAAATCAAAATTCTAACGTGTATTAAAACAAATAATCCACCGAAAAACTTACGTAAGACACCATTCAAAAAATAAAATAAAATATTGTTTATTACCTCAAATCAGATTTGAAATGAAGGGATTAACAATAGCTTTACAGGTATGAAACCACCAATTAGTTTCCCCATTGACCACCAATTATTTTCCCCATTGACATCAATGTTAAAATGTCACATATTAATGATGAGCTGCAACTTCACATCAAGTATGGATAATGCAGCAGTGGAATTTTCGTATAGAAAAACTAGCTTTCCACTTGAAAAATCACCAGATGTGATCACAAGACATATAAGAAAGTTCTTGTTTGTTTACTAAAAGCTCTGGCTAGTGAGAAAGATATGTATACAGTGCTGGTTTTACCCAGGAAAGACGGGGTGGTCTGCCTCTACCACAATATAATCGACTTTCATATATGGCCTAACATGTGCTAAACTTGTAGTTAAACACCATTCAAACAAATGTTTATGTTTATCAAAAATAACTATATACATTTCATGACAACACCAGAAAATTGACCAGCAGTCAATGAAATACGACCGCGTGCAAGTGCTATCATTAATTCACGATCATATATATCCATAAGTCATTTACAGATACATACAATTCGATTTATGGAAATAAATATTTAAATGAAATATGGATTTCTTAAATTAAAATATAATACAACCATAACTGATGGTGCATTTATAATTTCAGTTATTGAAATATGCATATCCCTCAATCGATTATAAGATATCTATAAATAATAAATGATATCCATAAATAATATATTGTATTAGCTTTTTGTATATCTATAACGGAAAGATCTATATCTATAATTCTTTTATGGATAGATATCCATGACATTCGTTTATGAATATTTATCCATTACCGGTGAATAAATAATAAAACGACGCTCCATATGTGTCCAACTCCGCTCACATATTGACGGATTGTCTTTAAACTTTAAAGGACGTATTACATTAGCTATGACAAGTGTGTTTTTTAAATGTAATATCAATTTCTTACGTTTGTCTTTACTTAAACTGTTATGCTGATCATTTCCAGAGAAGCACATGACGATCGATATTGCACTGGAGGCATTCATCAGACACATTCCTTGTATTATAGGTCGTGTTATTTGTTTAGTAACGCATGCTTAGCCATAATTCAACGATATCTTTTCAGGAAAGTGGTCTGATGGAGTGGTAACGTCACCTTAGAGATAACATCTTTAGACAAACCCTAGACTGTTTGAAAATGAATGTTCCATCTCTTCTGTATACTCTGCAGAATAACGTCGTTTATGTCGGTGCTTCAAATCTAGATGCATGCACTGTGCAGGCAATATTTGTCGGCAGGCAGTTTATTTTGTTCTACAATTAATTCTGTGTCAGTTTTTTCCTTCCACCCCCGCCAAGTCTGTCGGGAGCATACTTCAGGCAGTGGCCCAATCATGCCAAATTAATCTCATGCTCCGTTGTGGGCCTGGTGGCATTCCCTTTCATCACGCTTTCTGTAAAAATATATATGAAAGAATGAGATAAGAAAGGAGATTACATGCAGAAGGCTGAAGGCAGAATGAAGAATTACAACTAGTGTAGATTGTACTATTATATTATAATTTATATACTTTTATTTAAATGTTTACATATGGAGCAAACTGAAATGCAGGCCACTAAATTTCAAATTGTTTAAATCCACCAAAACTGAAGTACGAACATTCTCAAAAATCTTAGATTTAGCCTGCATCGCAGCATGTATTCTTTGAAGTTAGTGTTAATGTTAGCAACAGATGACACCAAAAAGATACCCATCATACAACAAAATCACATGCCATACTTATGTAATATTGAATTCTATAAGTGTAAATGTTATGACTGATGAGCTTTAACAATGGCCTACCAGTAACACTGTAAAAGACTTAAGGGACACTTTGGTCTAGAAAGACTCTGGCTCTCCCCTTGTCCTGTGTGTCCTCATCTTCAGTTTCCACTGTAGTTGTTTGTTCACACTCTTCGCATTCGTTCCTGATGTCTGAAAAAGAAAGCCGTACTCGATAGAGTTACTAATAAGATCAACATACTATATCTATAGCCAACTGGCATTTTTTGTAATCACAAGGGTGTCAAAATTATGCTGAAAATGTAGGAATATAGGACAAGTTTAAAACAAATATAGGAAATACATTCATGTATTCGGTCAAAACCCGATTATTCGTCTTTTACGACATGCCAGGACGGAGCAACTGTCTTATTCTTCATTTCACAGAGCCCGCACAGAGGTAACGAATAGAACCTTTTATTGCATCAGCTCATCATTTTCATCAAGACACTTAAGTTTACATAAGAAAGACATAGACGGACTTGGTAGACATATCATTTGCTAGAACGGAGGACTGACTTAGTGCAGACCACAACACTTACATCACGGCTTGACAGTAACTAAATTTTCCACTTAATTTGAAAATTATATGTGCAGGAGCAATATTTTAGGTAAAGCGTATAATATGTACACAGTATAATTTTGGGGCAAGTGAGTGTCTAAATATACTTGTCCTCACTAAATATCCACTATCCAGGGCAAGTGACAATTTGACCATAGTTTAGAAATATATCTTTATATGATGATGTATGAATATTCAACTTATGTGTTATAGATGAAATATCAAAACACTATAGACTGTTGTTCCAAACAAAAGATTTTGTCATTTAAAATTTTGCATCCAAAAGTTAGAGTCGAGCCCTGTAGATTGAACCTCGATATGTCACAGAAATTCAAACATTTAGGTGTTTCTCAACAAAATATAGGCCAGTAAGTATAGGACAGACCTAAAATATAGGAAAAAAATATAGGTATATATATTTATATCTACCGAGTAGACACTGAATTACCTACAGTGCAATCAAGACCGCAATATATCAATATACCAATAATGAATATACCTGATCTCATTTTTTCCTTGATCACTTGGTTTTTCCATCATTAGGCTGTCTCCTTGTCCTCATGGCCTTTTGGGCATCCGTCACTTTCGGCCAGCACACCGCGCCATCTGCTATCCAACTGGCTGGCACAACCCCTTCCTCCTCCTGTTTCGCCTCTAACCATACTGCACGGACCCAAGACATTGCTGTAAATGGAACATAAATATATTAACCGTCAATGAACCGAAATAGTCAGCAGCTCTATTAAAGCAATGAATGAATTTTATATATGTTAGAATGATTTTTGTTCTGATTTTATGGATATTTATTATACGGACCAGTACTGACTGACACGGACCAGTTCCCCTTAAGGTCCACGTACTGGTCCGTAAAAACCAGTATTACCTCGCACCCCTTTGATCCCTGACACTATAGCTATAGCGTTCGCACACTGTAGCTAGAGCGTGCGAACGCTTTAAATTATTTTTTCTGCATGTCACCTGATGGGCTTCGTACAAACAACTAACAAATAACCTGATTTTAAATTATGCGATTAATACACTCTTAAAAAATAATTTCTCAACTGGTCCTGTGAATGGTTAAAAATATATTTTTATTGGAAATATTTATAAATTTAGAAAGGTGAAAGGCTGAGCTTGTTAAATTATGGTCAGCAATAATTTTTAAAATTCCTCAAATAAAGTTTTAGAGGGTTGGCGTGGCGCAGTCGGTGGCGCGGCGGATTTGTAACCGGAGGTCCCGGGTTCAATCCTCCGTGCTGCCACTGAATTCCGTTGGTGTGTTCTTGGGCAAGACACTTTTCCTTAGCCTCGTCCATTGGATGGAAACGTAAACCGGGCGGTCCCGTGTATCGGTCTATGATCCAAGCACGTTAAAGAACCATAGGAATCTATTCGATAATAAGAGTAGGGCAGGTTCCCGGATTCCTATGTATCCTTCCCCTCTCTCTGGGGCGGCTCTAAATAACCTGTACTGTGTTGATGAGTCGTTCAAACAACATTCAATTCAAATAAAGTTTTCATTGCAGAAGCATGCGTATGTCTAAATAATTTGGACTAACACAATGTGCACAACTTCATGCAGACTTTCAATGATAACATGCAGCTATATAAGGCTCTTTTCTAAATCAGGGGAAGGGGCCCAGGCCCCCAAATTTGATGGAAACGAGCACGGAAAGTAGCAAAAGGGGAAGGAAAGACCTGGTGTAATGTCCAATACAGGGGAAAGCTGAATGATTTTAACGAAATTTTGGGAGGGGAAGACGCCCTATAAAGTGCCCTAGTAAAGAAGGGGAAAAGGCTCCGATTTATTCCGAGTTCGAATCCGACTGAGGCCGAGTCATGAAACATGCATATAAAATGTGTAAATAAATCAACCAATACAGAGCAGAACGAAATATGCATCGAAATATCTGTATATAACGAATAAATAAATACCTGCAATTAAAAATCCTGCACAACGATTCTTGTTTCCGCCACTTTCAGATATGCAGAGCTAGACTGCGAGTTTTCGAATAATAATTTAAAAGTTTAAAACGGAATATTGCAAGTGTTTAAATAAAACACTGAAGAAATAAATCTTACTGGTTGAAGCAATTATTGTTTTGTTGCACTTTTCTACGCGAAACTCACATACAATGTTCAAATATATTATGCGCATATGCGCGAAGTGAACGCGTCATATTATTTTCCGCCAGAAATTAACGACACCTAGCGGATCCGAGAGTGAGCGGCAAAGGGGAGTAATAAAGTTTCGAAACAATTTTGATAGAAAAACTCAGTTCGTAACTCTGTTCGTCAATGGAATGTAGAAAACATCATGTGAAAAAAGGTTTTCACGACTACATTTGTGTTGTCATATGTGCGACCGAAATCCAACGTCGTTACAACGTCATATCATGACGTTGTCCTGACGTCGGATTTCTAACGTCGGATAGACGTTGGATTTAGGTCGCCGACGTCGCGACCAAGATCCAACCAATATCCAACGTCACTTTGACGTCGTGTGCCCACTGGGAACTTGCCATCCACCGTTAACCGTATCGCTTGCAGATTCCGACTACGACTCGCACTCCTAGATTAGAATCAGTATCACGCTAATAATATCCTAAACATACTATGGCATGAGAAAAAACAATGAAAACTTCATTTTTCATTTAATTACACTGAACTGGTTTTATAAATCAAGACTCATATGCGTGAAATGGACACTTCAATATTGCTGGGTGTCCCTTTAAAATATTTCAAACAAATTAATAACAAAAGCATGTACATTTCCTGCTTAATAGTACATTTCTGCTTAATACAGTAAAAACAATTAATATATATTCAAACCTCTCTTTAACCACTTAAATAAACGTCTCTTGATGTCTGTCAGTCGACAAAATAAGAAGAAACTCATTTGACAAAGGAACACTTTCACGCTATGCAAATGGAGTAATTACGGACAAGGGAGATAACTTCTGTATGAATAGCATACAGGACACTATAGAACTAAGGTCAACTGAATAAAAGTACCACAGCCTGGTTCGTTTCCCTTGTTTTTAACAACGAAACTGAATACTCTGTCTTCACGATCGTATTATACATCAACCAACGAGATGTTGGCACATCAACCAACGAGATGAACAAAGACGCGAGACTGTTACAGATGACCTTCACCATGATTATTCAGTGCATACTTACCGACAGTTGTTCGTAGATTATAAACAAGGCCAGGTTATTGGTAAATAAATAATAAATATACCCCCTGATAAGTTTTAATGGTGGCATAGTTCCGCTCCAACGCGCTGTTCACGATTTCGCCATGACGTGTTGATTTCCCCACGATCACCAGTTGAACATGTTCATAATTTGAGTGAATAAATCTCTATTAAATCAAAACCATCGAACATTTACTACTGCACATTTACGATCAATAATATCCGAAAATGAACCATCTCAATTACTACGTAATTATTTTTCATAAATGAACACGACACATGCTAAAGTTTGCAATTTACATCTGATACCGCCTGCAGAAAATGGCCCCATCTTTAGAGACAGATAATTGGTGTAGCGTACGATTTACACACTCATTAATAAACCAAAAACAAATAAGCAGGATTGCGAATTGTTTATGAAAATTATCAATCCCACTTAAATAAAAGGATTTATGTCGATGAACGACAAATCCCAATATTGTACCCTTCACTTACTTCTTCCAGCACAGTTTGCTAGGAAGGTGACCATTCGAAACGTACCCGTCTAGGACATGCGTATAGGACTGTATATGGCTGGAATAAAACCTGTCAAGCAGTTGTAAATTGTAAATGGGCTTATACTGATTAAAACATCTGTTTTACTGCACAATCTCTTTGTAACCTACACAGTTGTCCCAGAAAGGTAAGTTTCCGTCGGTCTATCTCAGATGCAATTGGTAAACAATTAAGCAAACTTAAAGCCACATCAGTTCTTGTTCTAATATGAAAATCTTGCATATGTTTTACGCATAGTCGAAGTGACCTCTCTAATGTTAAGACATCACCCATACTTAAAAAAGACCAACATTCACTGCCATATAGGGCTTTTGGAAGAACCACAGCATTGTAAAATTCATTACATGTTAGTGGCTGCAGACCATTGTCAAACAGACCAGAGTTTACTAAGCTAAAATATGTGCCTCTACTTTTATTGCAACACGACTTTATGTTATCTGTTAATTTCAAGTATGTATTGCATGTAATTCCCAAATGGATAAATTGTCCATCTTCCCTGACATTGTCATTGCCGAGCATCCATGCTCTGTTTGTATTTTTATAAGAAAATTAATTTTCATTTAGAACCATTACTGCTGATTTCGAAGGATTGTATTCGTAACGCCATAAACACGAGTATTCGTAGCAGATGCTTAGCTCAGTTGAAGGCCATGATTGGAAAGACTTAATAAATTCATATCATCAGCCACGGTAGTGCAACATAACGCAATGCTGCCTATTTTTAAGCCGAGATTACAATCACAGAGCTCTTCAATAAGATCATTTAAGGGGGAATTGACCTATTGGAAAATTTAAGGGTACGCATATAAACCATATATATTTGTAAATTTGAAGATATTTGCAATTTGAATCTGAATTTTGTTTTGTCGTTATTTAAACAATATTTTAATAATAACGTCTCAAATATGGCTATGCTTGACGTTTTTCATAAAAGTCGCGTTTGTACTCAATTGTCAACGTTTTTAGCATCACAAAGCATGCAATTATTTTTAAATCAGACTGTTTGTCCTGACAAGACCTTTCATCTGATATATAAATTATATCATTTTAATTAAGCTGTAAACTATTATTCTAGAATTTCCTATTTCTTTAACCGTTTTTTCGCTTGAACATTTTAAGAAAAAACGACATTAATATAAGTTTTAATCGCATAAAGATTAAAACCTTATGCACTTGGGAAAAGATGAAATACTCTTACAGGTCCTCATTATATTCATTATAAGGGAGGCGACTCGCGAGAGCATGTGCAGTAAATACTCAAGGAAAATCAGTGGAGGTCCTTCTAAAAACGGTAAGGTAAATAGTTTTGCTCACAAAATAAATGTTTTGTTTTTTTGTTTTTTTTGTTGTTGTTTTCAGCTTCTAAAAATAGAAGCCCATTTATTCTCCCCGTCTAATGGTGAGCAGAGGGTCGGGGAGGACCATCCCTCTGTACACCTTACAGCAATTTAATATTATGTTTACAATGTACATGTACTAGTTAAATAATATAATATATTTATATATAGCTGTATCCTTAACGTATATGTACAGATACACAAATCATTCACACTGAACACTCAACAGATATATTTCATGCATTTAAAAATATAATATATATGTATTTTGGGGTTTCTGTTGTAATTTTCGTCTCACTCTGTTTCGCCTCAAATTACAACAGAAACGCCCCAAAATACATATATAATAAATCACCATTTCATGCATTTCATGGTGATTTACTTGATTTATTAAAAACTTTTTTAGAATAGGGGTAGTGAAGATTGCAAGTTTAAATTTTTTAATAGTTATCAAAATTACAACAAATTTTTTTTATATGGCTAAACATCAATACGTCTAAATTTTAAGCACTCAGTATTATAATCTTTAAATTTCCAATAACTTGCCATTATTCTGACTGAAACTCCACCAAAATCAGCACAAATTTTATTTTTTGCTTTTGTGCCTTTTTTACATATTGAGCACGGCAATACATGACTTGTTTTTAATCTATACTTATGCAAACTGCAATAATTAGAATCTTTTGTAGTCTTATTTTTACACGGATTGTGTAATCCAATTTTAAGAAATTTGCAAACATTGATTTCCATTGTTTCTTTTTGATATATTTTTTTATATTAAATAAAAAAAAAATATAAATATATCAAAAAGAAATAATGAAGACTGAAGAGATTATAGAAAAATTAATACACCTGTTTGAAGCAGGTGAAATAGATAAGCAAACACTATCTAACGGTATAAATGCATTAAAACCTCTTAAAGAAGTTCCAAAGGAAACTACTTCAGAGGTTAAATCTCAAACATTAGAAAATTTACTCAAGAGACGACGTGCTAAAAAACAACGTAAACGAGAAAAGCAAAAATATGATAAATTACAAGAAAATGTTATAAATGAACAAAAGCAGAAATATGCCAAATTACAAGAAAATGTTATAAATGAACTAAAACAAGTTTTTCAAGATAGAAAATTAAAACTGGTTGACAAACCAATGTGTGGCTATTTCAAAGCATACGAGATATCTGCCGAGAAATACAAAGACCCTCAAAAACTATTTCGTGATAAAAAATCTATTATCACAAAACAAATAAGCAAAGAGCTGACAAAGATAAATGGATTAAAGTTTCAATTAGGTCTCACTGTAAATTTATTCAAAGATGATGGTGATACCAAAAAATACACCACAGCAGTATTACACAGCGAACAAAATGCAATCTTAAACGCTGAAAAAATAAATGAGTTTTACGATGAATCATCTGCATATATACAAGAGAGTCTTGAAAGACTTACAAACACAGCATCAGGATTGGAGATTGATTACTGTGTTAAGCTTTACTTAAATATTGCAAAGTATGAACCATTAAAAGGTTCTTCATATATTCCTTTGTCTAAAGCAGTATCTGATAAAAAAGCAATAATTAATGTCAATAATGAAGATAATAAGTGCTTGGAAGTGGCATTGGTTTCTGCTTTGTGGCCTAATAAAAATAATCCAACTAGGATATCTAGTTATAACAAACACATGGGTAAGTTGAATAAGGATGGTATTGATTTTCCCACTCCAACTTCTCAAATAACCAAAGTAGAAAAACAAAATAATCTTGCTATTAATGTTTATGGATATACCATAACAGGAAAAAATAAAAAGGTATCTGTTTTTCCATATAAAATATCAGAACAACCAAAAGATATTGAACGAATTAATTTGATCTTAATATCTGAAGACACTGAGGTTGAATCAGAGAACGAAGATGATCCAAATAACGAAGAAGGAATTATAGATGACAACTATAACCCTGATGATTATTCCAAAAAAACAAAAAAAATAACAACAAAATATCACTATTTCTGGATTAAAAATCTGAATAGACTACTCTGGGACCAAAACAAACACCATGGTCAAACTTACTTCTGCGATCGTTGCCTTCACGGCTATTCTGGAAAAGGACTACTTACCAAACACAAAGAAGACTGTGATGGTATCAACAAAAATTCTTGCAGAATAGAAATGCCGCAAGAAGGTAAAAATCACACACAATTTAAAAAGCATCAAAATCAGATGCCTGTGCCTTATGGAATATATGCTGATTTTGAGAGTATAATCATACCGCAATCAATCAAATTTGGAAAAAAATCTAAAATCACAAATGTACACGAAGCTTGTGGTTTTGGATACCAGGTTGTCAGATATGATGGCAAAGCTAAAGAACCTGTTATTTACAGAGGTGAAGATGTTGTTGAAAAGTTTTTAAATCACTTAGAATGTGAGAAGAGCAACATTAATAATATTTGCTCACCCAAAACCATTAATCATGACACAACAAAATGAGGAAGATTATGAAAAAGCAACACACTGCTGGATATGCGAGAATGAAATAGGTAGGAAATGTGGCAAAAACTGTAAAGTAAGAGACCACTGTCATTTTACAGGTGAATATAGAGGTGCAGCACACAAAAACTGTAACCTGAAACTGAAAATAAAATCAAATAAAACAATCATCCCTGTTGTATTTCACAACCTCAAAGGATATGATAGTCATCTTATAATGCAAAAAAATACATAAGATGACAGGTAATATTACATGCATTCCAAACAACGCTGAAAAGTATATTTCATTTAGTGCCGGACAACTTAGATTTGTGGATAGCTTTCAGTTTATGGCTTCGTCTCTGGAAAAATTGGTTAAAGCAACAGACAAATCTGATTTCAAAATTACCAAAAATCAGTTTGGAGAACAAACAGATTTACTTTTACGAAAAGGTGTTTATCCATAAGAATATATGAACAGTATGGAAAGATTTAAGGAAACGCAATTACCGCCTATAGAAAAGTTTTACAGTAGTCTCTCAGATGAAAGTATAAGTCCCGAAGATTACGAAAACGCTCAAAAAATATGGGAAGAGTTTGACTGTAAAACTCTTGGAGACTATCATGATTTATATCAAAAAACTGATGTAACTCTGTTAGCAGATGTATTTCAAACTTTCAGAAAAACATGCATGAGTGCATACAAACTTGATGCTTTACATTACTATACAGCACCTGGATTATCTTGGGATGCTTTACTCAAACATTCAAAAATAGAATTAGAACTTTTGACAGACATTGACAAGCACTTGTTTCTAGAAAAAGGAATGCGAGGTGGCATAAGTATGGTATCAAAACGATATGCCAAAGCAAACAATCCACATGTAGCTGATTATAACCCTAACGAGGAAAACAACTTCTTAATGTATTTTGATGCAAATAATCTTTATGGATGGGCAATGAGTCAGCCACTTCCATATTATGGCTTCGTTTGGAAAGTCAAAAACAAAGGAAAATATTCTAAACCAAAACCTGGCAAAGGGCAAATACTTGAAGTTGATTTGGAATATCCAAAAGAACTTCATGAAGCTCACAATGACTATCCGCTTGCACCGGAAAGATTAGCAGTGAAAACAGAATGGTTGTCTGAATACCAGATAGGTTTACTGGAAAATAATAGCATGATAAATACAGAACAACTAGTCCCCAATCTTATGGACAAAGAAAAATATGTGTTACATTACAAAAACCTGCAACTGTATTTATCTTTGGGTATGAAACTAAAAAAAGTACACAGAGTATTAGAATTTAATGAAAAACCTTGGATGGCATCATACATAAATTTAAACACAGAACTTAGGAAAAAAAGCTAAATCACAATTTGAAAAAGATTTTTTACAAGCTACATGAATAACTCTAGCATTAGAAAAACAATGGAAAATTTAAGAAAGCGAATCTGACATAAAATTAGTAAGAACTGACGGCTCTGAAAATGAAAAGATAAGAAAAATAATAGCCAAACCCAACTTCTAACAGGCGTATAAAGTTTTCAGATGAATTGTCAGCAATACATGTAAACAAAACAAAATTAGACATTAAACAAACCAAACTGTTGTTGGGATGTCAGTATTGGATTTATCAAAGTACATGATGTATGACTGGTACTATAATACCCTAAGAAGAAAAGGTACGGAGATGACTGTACTTTATTATACACCGACAGCTGACAGCTTGCTGGTAGATATCAAGAACAAGAAGATGTGTAGACACAAGACATGGCTGAAATGAAAGATGAGTATAGACTTGAGTGATTATCCGAAATACCATCCATTGCACGATGATACAAATTAAAAAGTAATAGGTAAAATGAAAGATGAATGTGCTGGTGTTCCTATAGTTGAGAGTACTGTTGGATTAAGACCCAAGCTATATTCTATTTTGAAGAGCGGAATGAGCAGTATGATTGAGATAAGTAATAGATAAAATGAGAAGATGAATGTCCTGGTGTTCCGATAGTTGATAGTATATTGAATCAAGCACCCGAACTATATTCTATTCTTGGGGGCGGAGATGTGCAGTATGATTGAAAAAAGTAACAGACAAAATAAAAGATGAATGTATTCCTATCGTTGAATCCAAACTATGTTCTATTTTGGGGGCGGAATGAGCAGACGAATTGAGAAAGTAGTAGATACAATAATAGATAAAATAAAAGATGATGGTGTTTCTATAGATGAGTATATAGCTACTAAGAATATTGGATTAAGATCCAAACTATATTCGATGTTCGAAGAGCGGATAGTGCAGATTGTTAAGAATAGCAATGGAAGATGATAAAATATTGGATTAAGATCCAAACAAGATTCTATTTTGAAAAGTGATATGAGCAGATTATTAAGGATAGCAAAGGGGATGTAAAAAAATATGTAGTCGAAAAAACACATAAACTTTGAGAACTACAGAGGATGCATTGTTTGGCAAGAAAAATACACCTCACATGAATATGAATATGATATCGCTCAATAAAGCATGTCACCACTTTTACTCTAAACGATACATAGCACCAGACGGTATTAAAACTGATGCACATGGATTTTATAAAAACTTCATGAATTTGGGTATCAGAGCAGGAACTAATAAGTAATTCTTCCTTTGACAAATCCTCTCTGTGGCGCTGGTGCTTTCAAATAATATAACTCTTACTACCTTGCGTCACCATAATATACTTTTTAATCTTGTGAATATCTACACTCCACATTGGATCAGTTGCTCTGACGTCTTCCACCTTCTTGTTCCCCGCTGGGTTGATATAAATATCTTACACTTAGCATTCATACAGATAGGATCACCTTTTAGATGTTTTATTGTTTCATACAAGGAGGGGGGCTCTTTTTTGTCTCCACATTTATGGCTTTGACAACTTTCTGGTAATCTCCTTTACCCATTCTCTATTACATCTTTTGCGAATCTATTTCCTTAGCATACTTGATATCCAAAACAATCTTTTCAGCTAATGTTCTGTTATAATTCTTTCCACTAAAGC